>JAVKPL010007639.1:0-300614 GCA_032173675.1 Gastrolobium villosum
ATTTTAACATCAATATATTTTTACTTTGTGCCATATAAAGCAAGCAGTTTTGCCACATTGTGTATCACATACTTTGAATAGCTTTTGTTTCTGCCAAATTTCCATAGCTTATGAGACCCTGCCTTTATTTACTGTTGTTTAGTGTCCTCCTTTGGATCTCTTAACTTTGTCTTTCAATACACTAAATGATGAAAATATTTGTCCACTTTTTTTATTCACATAGATGCTTGTATCATTGTAATACAATTTCTCACCATTTGATGCCTTCTTCAATACTAAGTTTATATTTTTGTTGAAATTTAGTGTAAGTTTGCCTATAAACTTCTTGAATACGTGTTGCGATGAGTAGAACTATATACCTAAAATGATGTGTCTATTTTCCTGTCAAGTTTGCTATGTGCTCCCTAATATATGAAGTGATTTTGTTTTATCTGTTGCTTTATACACATAGTAATCTTCTACAAGAAGGCAGGAACTTAACCATTGCTAAAAGGACTCTTAATTTACTTATGCCTAATGTGATTGTCTAGTGGGTGATCACTACATTTTGAGCATTATTTGTTCCTTCCATAATCTGGATCCCAACTTTCTTCGTGTTCTTCCGTTTTCGCTTTTATGACTTTGAGTGTCATATTTTATCATTCGTTGCACCAAGCATAATATAGAATAGTTTGCTGATACAATCAACCAATACCAAGAAATTGTGAACTGAAAAATGACTGATGTTTTGATTATGGAAAATTGTGATACAGTCACCAATTACCAATAGAAAAGAAAACGGAAATGAGGATAAACAATGACAGTAAACGAAAATGATAAAGTATAGAGCAATTCGAGGAGCTCTGTGGCCCTCCCAATACAAGCCCAAGTTTCACCGTGTCCTACCGTTAACTCCTAATTCACCTATTTAACACTGCCAAGACCTCCAACTGCCTCACTCATTCTGTTATCCATGCTGGCATCAATGTGTATTCCCTCACCTGCACCTTCTTCGGGAATATTCTCTCCTAACTGCCTGGATGCTGACACATCAATTGGGGGTTGTGGTTTCCTGTGATGCTTCCTAGTGTAAACTTTCTGGGCTCTAAAATTCGCCTTGTCCACTTTGTCCTTTTTTTGGGGATCAATGATGAAGTGAAAATCGTTGGTTTGTCGTATTCAAGTTGTTGTCCTTCATATATATCTTGTTTGGATCCACACTATTGAATGAAAACCTTTGGTTTGTTTTATTCGAGGTCTTGTGCTTCATTTGTATACGCATTTGTAATTCTTTTATGTTGCATAGTGAGAACGCTTATTTAGTTTCCCTTTTACTCTCTGCTGCTTTCATATGAGAGATGATGTCTTGGTTTACTCATGATTTCTTTTTATAGATCTGTAAAGAACCACTTCAACCTAAAACCTTAAGGTGTTGGGTGATGGCCTTTTTAATAGTTTATATTATTCTCTAATACATCCCCTCACACAAGGGCCCTTTGGGCTTGAAGTGTGGATATTACACAGGTTCAATTTTTGGTTTACCTTGTGCTTATTTAATTTTACTAGAAAGTGGGGGGCAGTGAGGATCGAGCTCATGACCTCATGGGTCACTGAAGCTCTGATATCATGTAAAGAACCACTTCAACCCACAAAACCTTAAGGTGTTGGGTAAGGACATTTATAATAGTTTATATTATTCTCTAACAGGATCAATAGCGACACACACATTTGTTGATCCTTGTTTTTGACATCAAATCAATTTCAAGGTTTCTTATACTTTGGCTTTCTACTTCTCTATCTCATTCATCAGTGTCTTGTGAATCTTTATGGGCAAAACTATTGTCAGTTTGCTATGTAGACACACCGCAACAGAGCTATATCAACAAGTTCCCCATCCTCTTTTAAATTTAATGGAAATGTATTGAGCTTATAGGCTACATATTGGAAGTGGCTTTTGTTTTTGAACCTTCTATCGTAGTCAAGATGGAAACTATAATGTACATTTTTCAAAAACTAACTTTTCTTAATTTTCCTTCTAGCAGGTTGAAATAAGTGATTTGTTATAGTCAAAATGTCATCTCCGAGCAAGAGAAGAGAAATGGATGTTATGAAATTGTAAGTAGATTGTTTTACTGTGTTTTGATATTTATATTCTTTTAAACTGTTGTTGAATTAATTTTGATAACCTTTTCATAAGTTGGTACCAAATTAATTGAAATATGTTAGAGTTGAAATCTGTTTTGATTATTCATACTGTGTAGAAGCACTTTTGGCACATTGATATGGTCATTTATATTCTGCCATCGCTTGATCTTGAATCCAAGTTCTTAATATGGGAAGATTTTTCTGAATTTGGTAATTTGACTTATAGGAAGAATTTGTAGTTTCTTTACATGTGAGATTAATTTACGGTTTTGGGCCTGTTTACAAAAGTAGACTTAAGTTTGACAGAATGACCTAGACTGCTTGTGTGAAGTAAGACATCCATTACAAAAAAAAGGAGTGTAAGATTTATAAAGGGTAAAATACACTTTACTCCCTTGAAATATAGCCCTTTCTCAACTTACTCCCTTGAAGTTTTTTCGTTATCCCCTAACCCCTTGTAGTTGAAATCATTTAATTTTTAGTTAGCCAAACAGAAGTTAACCTCTAGACACCTAAAACCAAACTTCAAGGGGGTTATGTGATAAATAGACAAACTTATGGGGAGATGATAAAGAAAAACCTCAGTTTTGTAATGGTAAGGGAACATTCCTAATGCCTTGTGTTCCATTTGATTAACTGAAAAAGCAATTTTTTTCTTAAAACCAAGCATGAGGTTTAAGTGACAAAAAGATAACTTTAGGGGTAAGTTGAGAAAGGGATATACTTCAGGGAGGTAAAATGTATCTTAGCCGTTTACAAAACTTGGCAGTTTAAATTGGTGCTCTAAAGTTATATAAAGCTCCCGTATGCACAAGGTCCAGGAAAGGGTTCAACCCATTGTGTGGGTCTATAATAGACAGTCTTACCTTGGCAAGAGGCTGATTACATGAATCGAACCTGTCAAATTAAGAACAGTAGAAACCAATCAAATTCATCACACATGATATGTCAAACATAGAAACCTACCGTAAAATAAAAAAATTTAAAACTGTTTATGATTTTACTCCATCATATCACATTTTGGCGTAATCTTTTTTTTTGTCATAACACATGTCACCCTTCTTTACAAGGATAGGAATTTGCAGATTACTAAGAACAATAGAGGAAAGAATGAAGAAAAGAAATTCAACTTAATTGAAAACTACCTTGCTTAGTCTTAGCCTGATGGCAGTTTCTGTGAGAATATCAGTGTGATAACCCTAGTGTCACCCCCCCCCCCCCCACAAAAAAAATAAAATAAAAATAAAAATAAAAAAGTAAAATAAAAAATAAAATGCTGCAGCAATGTTGGGTAATCGTCTCATTTTTGAATCGTGTGTTTTGCTTTATTTGATGAAGGTGGAGATGTTGCCAGGCTGAAGCCTGAAGGTGAATGCTATACCAGCATGTTGCCCCGTGATAGGATTAAAACACTACTTTTCTTGATGATTTTATTTTCTAATGCAACCTTTTTTTTTCAACGCTGAATGATTGAAAACCATGTAATACTTTGTCAAAGTAAATTCTCATTATAAAATGATTTCCTTCTCTCCACTTTCCTTTTCTTCCTCCTAAAAATCAACCAATCTTAATGACATCTGATGCTCTCCATTACAAATTTATGGATCCATTTATTTATTTTCAGTTTTCCCTTTGCGTTGGTGTTATTGACATCAGTCAAGGAATGGACTCTCTCATGTCTCTTTTTAACATGATCACATCATTAAAAAATCTCAGTCATTCATTGAAAGATTGTAAAATAGACAAGAGAGCATGGTCACTTTAATTGTTGGCTATTGATCTATCAATGAATGACATATTTTTCACATGTCATGATCATGTTAAAAAGGAGCATGAGAGAATCCACTCCCAATGGGGAAATATAGGTAATAAACTGAGTAACGGTGACATGTTGGTCTCTTGGTGGAAATATCTTTTGGGCATATTCTTGTTACCCTAATGAAGGTTGTAATGGAGAAAGATGCTGTATTGGTGCAATACGGTGCTTATGGCCTTTGGTATTATGGTGGACTGGCGGGTGTTGTTGTATATGCTTGATTGGAAAGTGTAGACAGAGTTTGAATTAGTTGCTAAATTTATGGCGAGAATAGCATGGATGAAATTGATAATGAAGTTATATGGGATGGACTTAATTTAGTTATATGTACCTAGAACAAAATATCAAGTAACTTTTACATCCTTTAGTAATGCATTGCTAAAATGGTGAGGATTATGAAGTATGTGCAAATGACAAAGGCTTGTACTTTTGAGGCACTTGGCATTGCCCAAACAATCCTAATTGTGATACCATCGTCAGTCTAGAATTAGAAGCATATGCAAGTACTAATTTGTAGATGCATGCCCATGATAGTTCCCTGTTATATTGTTAGGAGAACTCAGACTATCACTCTTAGCGTTATATTTACATCTTACCCATTTCTTTTACACGTATGTATGATTAAAAAAATTCGTAGTTATATTTCTCAAATATTCCTTCCTTTTTTACAGGATGATGAGTGATTATACAGTGGAGACAATAAATGATGGACTCAATGAATTCAATGTGGAGTTTCATGGTCCAAAAGAAAGTACTGTCGACATTCTAGAGCTAACATAGTCTTTTGTTTGATGAAACTGCACATGTATATGAAGAATTTCTTACTAATCAAATGCTTGTTAGACGAAGATTTTTCATTTTTTCCTTTCTCAAGGACAAAAAAGGCAGGGAAAAAAAACCTTAATCGGGAGTTCCTTTATCTCTATTAGCATAAATCTCCATCTAATCTTTCCATGTTTTACCTCATCTTTTAGCTTGGTATTGGTTTCCTTATCTTTAAAAGGGTTGCGAGTGCCAAGACTAATTATCATGTTTAAGCTATCTGGTTGTTCCTTGATTTATTACATTTATGTGATTGTTGCAGGTCTTTATGAAGGTGGAGTCTGGAAAATTCGTGTTGAGCTCCCTGACGCTTATCCGTACAAATCCCCTTCTATAGGATTTGTGAATAAAATATTCCACCCAAATGTTGATGAGTTGTAAGCACTACATATGCTATTAACCAATCATTTTATTTTTGGTGGTGGATCTAATACTTTTAGATTTGGGTCCCATGATATATGTCATATCAACTACTTTCATTTATTTGTCTAGTGTACATACTCCTTTTCTGTTGGTTTGTTGTCGTTGTTTTCAATAAGATAGCCCGGGGGATGTGGTAATAAAATAGCTAACCAATCTTTTCAATAGGATTCTTCAAACAAATAAGATGTCTGATACCCGGAGGAAAAGTTTGTTTGTGCCTATTTACAAAAATAAGGGAGATATTCAAAATTATTCTAATTATAGAGGCATTAAACTTATGAGCCATACTATGAAATTGTGGGAGAGAGTTATTGAACACCGCTTGAGGAGAGAGAGCAAGGTCTCTATAAATCAATTTGGCTTTATGCCGGGAAGATGTACTATTTTCTTGATGCGGCAATTAATGGAGAGATATTGAGAAAAAGAAAAAGGACTTACATATGGTGTTTATAGATCTTAAGAAGACATTTGATAGGGTGCCAAGAAAAGTTTTATGGTGGGTTCTTGAAAAGAAAAAAGTATCATCAAAGTATATAGATGCAATAAAGGATATGTATGATGGTGCTACTACATGTGTGAAAACTTGTAATGAAACGTCAAATCATTTCACTATTACGGTAGGTGTATATTCAGGTTCTGCTCTAAGTCCTTATCTCTTTGTCTTAGTTATGGATGAACTAACAAAAGATATTCAAGAGGAAGTGCCATGGTATATGTTTTTTGTAGATAATATTGTACTTATTGATGAGACCAAGGCCGGTGTTAATAGAAAACTAGAATTGTGGAGAAACACGTTGGAGTTTAAAGGATTTATGTTAAGCCGGAGCAAGAATGAGTATATGAAGTGAGTTTTCTCTGGCAGGAGATAGAGACCAAGATTCCGTGCATCTACTTGGACAAGAGGCACTCAAGAAAGATGCTTTCAGGTATCTGTGATTAGTTTTGCAAAAAGGTGGAGAGATTGATGAGGATGTAAATCATAGAATAGAGCAGGGTGGATGAAATGGTGTAGTGCATCTAGGTTTTTGTGTTGCTGCAAAATCCCCCCTAAGCTAAAAGGAAAATTCTATAGAACAGAAGTAAAGCCTGCAATGTTATATGGAGCTAAATGTTGGCCAGCACATAGGCAACATGAGCATAAAATGTGAGCAGAGGAAATGAGGATGTTAAGGTGGATGTGTGGTTATACTAGGTTGGATAAGAAAAAAAATGAAGATATTCGATGAAAGATGGAAGTAGTATCGGTGGCGGAAAAGATGAGAGAACATAGATTGAGGTGGTTTGGGCATGTAATGAGAAGGCCCTTAGATGCTTCCGTAAGAACAAAGGTTTGTTACCAAGAGTTTGACATAAAGAGAGATAGAGGTAGATCAAAACTTACTTGTGGTAGGTAGTAAAATGAGACTTAATGGAGTGGGATATAGATTGGGGGACAGTGTGTCTTAGGACGGAGTGGAGAAAAACTATAAGCATGGTGGAGGGTTAGACCTATTTTTATTCCTATGTTCTGTACGGTCCCTTTTTAATCATTTTTCCTTTTTATCTCCCCCTATCTTTCTTCTTCCTTTTTCTCTTTTATTCCACTTTTACTTTCAATCTTTTTCTCCTACCTATTTATTTATGTGTTTTTCTTTTCCTTTTTCCCTATATCCTTTTTTATGTTATTTTTTTATTTTTTATTTTTTTATTTCTTACCTTCTTATTCTATTCTGTCCTCCTATATATTCTTATTTGTATTTTATTTTAATTTTTTTCCTTGTAATTGTGTACTGCTTTTCTATGGATAATATTATATATATTCTTAAAGTTTTTTTAGGGTTTTTTTTTTTTTCACAATCTTTCCGTACCATTTTTTGGATTCATCTACCACCGACCCAGATTGGGATAAAGGTGGTGTTGATTTTGAGATTTTGTACAAGAGGGAAATAAAATCTCTTAAAAGGATTACGTCCCAGCAACAACTTGCTATTGGTAGGAGTTTGTTCACACGGATTATGGCTAATTCTGCTTTGTATATTTCGTTAACTGCAGATCTGGCTCTGTGTGCTTGGATGTGATTAACCAATCATGGAGTCCAATGTTCGGTAATGCAGTTATAGTCTTTTCATAGTAAAAGTTTCAAGTATTCAGCATCTAAATATTCTATTGTTTTGTCATATTCTTGTGTATGTATGCCGACATGTAGAATAACCCTCTGTGCTTTGCTCTTTTATCACTTACATCCTGTGTTTTACTCTTTTTATCACTTTTACCCTTGTGTTTTTTATCTTATCAATTACCCTTTTGTTGTTTTTTTTATCCAAATCCCCCATTAACACCGTTGGTAATTGAGCAAACTTGCCCATTTTACCCTTGATCTCACAGTAGGGTTTTAGTTAAGTAAAAACATTAAATAAAATTTGTTGCAGCCCTCACAGATTAGGAACATAACCCAGTTTCAGAGTCTGATACTAATGAATATGTTTCTTCAGGGAGATTTAATTTTTCCTGTTCTGTTTTTTGCCCATGTTCCTTACTCACATCATGCAATTCAATGATCTCACTGGTAAATAGCTTATCAGATAAATCTCAAAATAAATTGCTAATTCCAAAAAGCTCCCCTTGGAATTCCTTGCAGTCCTGCAAGTAAACTAATTAAGCAATTCTGGGAATTATTTTAAAAAATATTACAAATATTGAAAAGAAATGCCAAACCAAAAGACATAGATTTTGGTACCTAGACACCTTCAAAATATCGTTTTTCCATCTTTCCAGAGACAGCAATGTTTGAGAGCTGCTGCTTGTACAGCTGACGTGAACAAACAAGTTCTTAGAGTGAACCAGCTGCAAGAAGACAGAACACAACATGCTGCTTCTGAAGCATAGGGGTGAAAAGGGCAAGTTAATTTAACTATTAACAATGTTCAAAGTGGACTTGAATAGAAAAAAAATCACATGGGGTTAATTGATAAGAAAAAAATATACGGGTGTAAGTGATAAAAGAGTAAACCGAACTTTTCGCATACATAGTGTGTGAAATTTAACAGGATTATATGGACTGACCGCCTTCATTTATCCTTTTTCTGTTTTTGTATTTGATTTTTATAGATGACCAAGGTTTCTGTTTTTTCAGATCTTCTAAATGTCTTTGAAGTTTTTCTTCCACAACTCTTGCTTTATCCAAATGCTTCAGATCCTCTCAATGGCGATGCAGCATCGTTAATGATGAAGGATAAAAAGCTGTATGACCAAAAAGTTAAAGGTGAGCATATTGTTTGTCATGGGCTGGTACTATTTCTCATACTTTTAAGACCAAGTCTTAATGATCCCACTTCACTGACTCAGCTTGTGGAGTAGTGCCTGTAATCTATTATAGTAATTCTTATTGTGAATCTCCTAAATTAATTAGTTTTTGGTTGAATAGCTTAATATCTTGGGAAGAAACTCATCTAAATTTTGGTCCTTTATTGATGGTATTAAACCCGTGCCTAACAGTCTCTTGCTTTTTTGAGTTTATGTATTCCCTCTTCTAACACTTAGGAAGTTATATCATGCAATGCTTTACCACTGCATATCTTGAGCAATGGATGAATTATTCAAACATGATGATAGTTTTTGTACTTGAGACTGCCTCATAATATCTGAATATTTGAATTGTTTTTTTTGAAAAAATTCCGGTCCTTTGGTGAATGGGTGTTTTGTGGTGACAAAAGATATGTAAAATATTGCTTTGCTGTTTGTGGGGACAGAGTATTGTGAGAGGTATGCTAAGAAGGAAAACATTACCAACTCTACAGCAGATGAGGAGAGTGGAGATGAGGAGGAGATCAGTGAAGAAGAAAGTGGATTCAGTGATGATGACATTCCCGGTCATGCTGATCCATGAATGATCTTCCATTTATATAAAACCTTTGAAGGGTCACTGTAGTACCAACCAGAAAAACATTACATGTTTACTTGTTAAATTATAAGACGTAGGATTATATATACTATTTTTTCTGGCTGTAAAATTATAATTCTTATTCCTGTACTGAATTGATTAGGGTATTGCTCAGTAAATGGAAATTTAAAATGATATCAGTGTGTAAGTTTTAAGTTGCTGTGCCGGTTGTTTCCCGGTTTCATGATCTCTTGGTTTTTATCAATGGATCTGTTTAGGGTATATTTTAATAATTCTGGTGTTATAATCCTATACCTATAAAATTTAGTGCCATTATATAAGTTGGTATAGTTTCCCTTTGTCAATGTGATTCTAAAAGTTGCATTGTGGTTTGAATTTTGTTCCATTAACACATAAAATATATATATATATATATATATATATATATATATATATATATATATATATATATATAGATGGGGAAAAAATGTGATATTATAAAAATATTCTTGTTTGTAAAAAATGTTGATCAGCCTTGTTACACATAAAAAAAGTCTTTTGCTTATTATACAATATAATCAAATGCATAGCTAACCTAAAAAACCACATCAGAAAAAGGTTTCTTTAGCTTGCAATATTGCTTCAAAATGCTAGATAAGGTGGATTGCTAGCAAAGGAATTTAGGTACCTATATTAAATAATATTTTTAATTTATGTACTGTACATTATTTTAATATTCAAAAACCTTAACAAACACAATAGAGTATGCACTTTGTGGTTTAATATTTATAACACATTTTGATATATAAACGTCTTATTGTGTACAATGGTCATCAATATATATATATAAAATGATTTCTCAATAAAATGGTAATCGTAATCCTTTGTTTTTTTTTTTTAAGAAAAGTTTGGAACTGTAAAAACTCAACACAACACTCCTTTCAATCAGAAATGTTTACCATATATATATATATATATATATATATATATATATATATATATATATATATATATATATATATATATATATATATATAGGGAAAAGTGTTTTTCCTGTTAAAGGAGATAAAATCATCTCTTATGATAGAGATTAATGTTTTTCATATTACATGAGATAAAATTATCTCTTGTAATCTCAAAATGACATCGTTTTAGGGTTTAGAATAAAAAATAAAGAGTATTTTTTAGTAAAATATATGTTACAATAGGAAAATAAAATTTTCAAAATATCTTTTATTTTTTATGTTAAATCCTAAAATAATGTTGTTTTGAGATTATAGGAGATAATTTTATCTTTTGAGATAAACACTTTTTTATTTTAACAAAAATGTCGGATATCAAAGTTAACTTATATATATAAGGCATGTATAAGATAAAGCTTACCTCGTATAATGAGAGAAACACACGAGGTTGTTTTAAAAATTACAGTGTAGGTATGCACAAATATAGCAAACGTATAAATGCCTTGTCTTTTTCTCCTATTTGTTACATTTTGTTTTAACAAAAACAAGGACAAGTCGTATATGTTATATAAGTCATTCGTGAAATACTTAGGATTTTAATCGTATAATACGTTTTGACTTAAAGTATTTAGAAAACAAAAAAAAGATACCTTTTGAAGAAAAAAAAAGTACATTGTTTTCTTATATACTTAGCTAAATGTATAATTTACAATTGTGGAAATATATTTCTTCTAGTCATTGGATTATGTTTCATAAACACAAATATAAAGACAGTTTTAACAATTCTGCTTAATTGCTACAAGATGGCTATTTCTTAATAGCAAGAAGCTTTTTCTTTCACTCAAAACTAGCACATTCGGACGTCAACTACATAATTTAAAAAAAATTTAAACTCGTTTAATTACATTACCATTTTATTGAGTTGAATTAAAATTTTATATGTTTCTTTGCAAAATTTATAAATATTATAAGTTTAAATTTATTTTTTTTTTGTTAAATTATTGAATGTTAAATATAATATTCATAAATTAAAAATATTTTTAATATTCTGTTTACCTAATATATTGGCTTTCAAGGTGCTACATTAGCAAGACGTCAACTACATAATTTACAATTTTTTTCCCTTTCGGTTGGTTATAATTTTATATTCTCGCAATTATTTTTTTTGTTTTTCCTTTTCTTTTCTTTTACCAATATTGGCTTTCAAGGAACATTTCCTTGAGTTGCCATTTTCTCTTGTAATGGCCTTGGAAATGTAATGTTTAATTTGCTTTACTTGAACAACCGAAAGCTATAAGCATCCATGAATGGTAAGCATAAGATGTTTTTTTTTTTTTTTTAGTACAAAGCATAAGATGTTTTAACTCCCTTCTTGTGCTCGTTGTCAAACGTTGTTTTTTACAATTATTATAAGCACACTAATAAGTCTTCGCTGCCCCTCTTCGTATCCATCGAATTAGTTTTGTTTTTTTGGTAATCTTTTGTTTCATAATCATATAAATCAGAGTAAACTGGCGTGAATGTAACCCAATTCTTAAACTGTAAACCAACATAAACTGAGTGCTTATACTAGCAAACTTTATTATTATTATTATTAAAAATTACTTATTAACTGTTTAAATATAAATTTTTTATTTATTGCTTTAAAATTTTAAAGAAAATTACAGTAAATTATTAATAAAAGATGTTTTAATTTAATTCAAAATATTTAACTTTGAAATATTTCGAGTATATATTCACAAATTCATCAATATTATTAACTCTTAAATACTATTTTTAATTTGTTTAATTTGAAATATATTTATAATATAATTACTTAATATATCATGTTGGGTCCAATGACTATAGAGTTATATAAGTGCTCCAAATCTTACTGTAATTGTAAACACGAGATCAATTAAAAAAATAAACTAAAAAATGTTGCACCGATTAGGCTATTACGCACTACTAGCAGCCAAGCCTAGCAATAAAAAAATTCAGAGTAAAACCCTCAGAAGCTATTAGAAAAAGACGTGACACTCACTGTGTGTGACCCTTTCAAGATGCCGGCAGCTACTACAGTTGTTGTTAACTTCTCATTGTCAATTTCATCAAGAACAATACATATAATTGTTGTTTAATAAGCCATAGCCAATTGGCAATGTAATGTAACGGCCTAAGTGACCATACAACAGTTGATTATAGAAGTGTTAAGCTAATTTCACTCATATGATTATACAAAACCTCTTCAAACAAGGAAACCAAAAATATAGAACCACTACAGACTCAAGAGAAACAAATGGTGGGTGTAAACCCCATATGGGGACTTTTCATTGTCATATTTTTGTTCTTTCCAATGACATATTCAGAGGATGAAGTGGTGAAGCAGGCCCTAGTCAGATTCATGGACAAACTTGCACAAGGGAATCCACAAAGGGATGCCAATTACTTGAGTTGGAACCTCTCTTCAGATCCCTGCAATGGAAATTGGTATGGTGTGAGCTGCTTAGAGGGGAATGTGAATACTATAGTTCTTGATGATTCCAGCTTAAGAGGGACTTTAGATGCTAGTTCTCTTTGCATGGCAAAGTCTCTTCAAAGCTTAAGCCTGAAGAATAACAATTTGCATGGATTGATACCTGAGGATATAGGAACATGCAAGTCCTTGAATCATTTGTATTTAAGTGAGAACAACTTCTCTGGTGATCTTCCTATCTCTCTTGCAGAACTAGACAATTTGGAGAGGCTTAATATTGCAAGCAACAACTTCTCTGGAGAGCTTTATAATGTGATTCATGTTTCAGGGTTGATATCCTTTCTTGCTGAAAACAACAAATTTACTGGGGAAATTCCTGATTTTAACTTCTCCAAACTTTTGGAGTTTAATGTCTCCAACAACAATTTAGAGGGTCCACTTCCTGATGTTAGAGGGGGATTCCAAGTAGACAGCTTTTCTGGCAATCCCAATTTATGTGGAACACCACTTCCAAATGCATGCCCCCCTACTCCTCCTCCACATGCAAAGAAAGACATAAAATCCTTCATTGATGGTTTGGCTATTTATTCAGGTTATGTAATTCTTGGTGTAATGATCCTGTTTTTCTTTGCCTTCAAATTGGTAAGGAGATTAAAGACCAAAGAAGAAGCATTAATCGTTGAAATGAAGGAAGTGGCAGAAGAAACTAGTGGTGATAGGCCTAGAGAAATTTCCTCTGAAACTAGGAGTAGCATTGGGATGATATCCGAGTATTCAATGTCATCCCTTGAAAGTGGGATGAATACATCAACTCTTGTTGTTTTTTCAAACCCAGCATCAAAGGCACTGCAACTTGAGGACTTGCTCAAAGCTCCTGCTGAATTGATTGGGAGAGGAAAGAAGGGAAGCCTCTACAAGGTGATGCTAGACAATGGTTTTTTCTTGGCAGTCAAGAGGATCAAGGATTGGGGAATTCCAAAACAAGATTTTGAGAAAAGGATGGGCAAGATTGGCCAAGTGAAGCATCCATACGTACTGCCACCTGTTGCATATTATTGCTCACGAGATGAGAAGCTCCTAGCATATGAATACATGGAGAATGGGAGTCTCTTCAAGATGCTATGCGGTAAGTTGTTTAATAAGGTGTCATTTCATCCATTTAGGATATAGTGACAATAAGTAATAATGCCTAGGTAACTAGTCTCCACCCAATGGATGCACTTTTATACCATAACATAAGAGGTATTGTAGACTAACAATGAGAATGGAAACCAAAATTTGCTTGGAACAGTGATGAAAGTGCCACACTTCACCAAATTATTTACTAGACTGTCACGCCAATAGTAAAAATTCTCGGAATGCCACGCGGCATAATTTTCTACACTGTGTAGCGATTTCGATTGCTGATGTGTCACGTCTCAATTGGAGGAATAATTCGCTACACAGTGTAGCGAAATACGTGGTCAAAATGTCAGAGTGCACCAGTCAGCAACAGGACGCGTGTCAAGCCAGCAGTAATTCGCTACACTGTGTAGCGAACTATGCAAGATGATGTGGCAAAGTTCTGTTGGATGAGTAATTCGTTACACAGTGTAGCGAATTATTGCTGGCTTAACACGTGTCATGTTGTTGACTGTGCACTTTGACATTTTGATCACGTATTTTGCTACACAATGTAGCGAATTATGCCGTGTGATATTCCGGAAATTTTTACTGTTGGCGTGACAGTCTGGTAAATAATTTGATGAATCGTGGCCAAATGGTGACTGTTCCAATTTGCTTACATATATACCAAATACTAAATAATGACATATAACACATTGCTTAGTAGTGTTTTTCCACATTATGATGATGCTTTTTGCCTTTTGTGAGACATATCTCTTGGTCTTTTGGTTTTTCTTCAGGGCTAACTTTTTCTAACATGGACCTGCATTGGAATGTAGTCTCAATGAATGCATCTAACGAAATGTTTTTCTATAATTCAAATGATATTTCAGGATCCCCAAGTGGCCAATCTTTTGACTGGGGGAACAGACTTAATGTTGCTGCTAAAATAGCTGATGCATTGGCTTATATGCATGAGGAGCTTTGTGGAAGTGGAATTGCTCACGGTAACTTGAAATCAAGTAACATTTTGTTTAGCAAGAATATGGATCCATACATAAGCGAATATGGTCTTATAGTGAGTGAAAATAAAGCTCAAAGTGCAATTTCTCAAGGAAAAAGTTTAAAAAACAAGAGTCTGAGTGCTGCTCATGCATATAACACCTTCAAAGTTGATACGTATGCCTTTGGTGTGATACTTCTAGAGCTGCTGACAGGAAAAGTAGTTGAAAATAGTGGGTTCAATCTGGCTAAATGGGTGAGTTCAATTCTCAGAGAGGAATGGACATTTGAAGTTTTTGACAAGTCCTTAATCTCACAAGGTGCTAGTGAAGAGAGGATGGTGAATTTGTTGCAGGTGGCATTAAAATGCATAAATCCTTCTCCATCTGATAGACCAAGTATGAGTGAAGTTGCTGTCATGACAATTACATTGAAAGAGGAAGAAGAAAGATACATAACCTTCGAAAGTTCCACCCATTAGCGAGAGTTTAGTTATACACTTCTATATATTCTATATGTCAGATCATAAAAGACTTCTTTTAGGAAGTCCCTTTGTTAATTAGAACTTCTGAGTTATAATCAGTTTCAAGCATATCGTGAACAGTACCCATATGTACGGGAAAAAATGATTTTATATACAAAATTAGTATGATATTAAAAAAAGGGTTTTATAAGAGTTATGTTGTAGGAAAAGTGATTGTGTTATGTTATAGAGATTGACAGAGTTTTTTTTTTTTTTTCTGCGGGCCCCACAAAATGTTGTGCGAGGGAAATTTTTTATGGTCATGTTAAATGATAGATGATAAACCCTTACAAAAAAATATGATTGCCTAGTGGTGGACTATTATAGTTTTTTTTGTAACGTTGCTTTCGAGTGTGGGGAATGACCGAGTGCAAAAAGGCACGGATAAGGAGCGACTCCTGACAGGCTTCTAGTAGGGGTGGTTATATGAATGAATGAAATTGACACTTGAAAGAGAGATTCCAAAGACTGTACAGGTACAAATATAAGACTGCACAGTTGGGGATAACATATAAGAATTGATTGGTATTAACTATACTAACAAGATATGCATCTACTTCTCGGTAACGGCATGTGTTACAGTTTTTAACATAATGGTAAGCACTAAATCCAACATTAAGTAACAAACTAACTACTCTTTTGCTTTAACATTTAGAATGAGTACGATAACAAAACCGAATGCAACAAGAAGACATGGATTAAACAACGTTGAAAGAAACCAAAGGAGTAACGCTTTTTGCATCTACAAGTTGTGTCATTTCATATGAATATGTAATCTTTTAACTTCTTTTATGTCTGTCCTGCATTCCTAAACCAAGAGTGCAAAAGATTAAAAAAAGAGAAAATGAGACAAAATAAGGACATTATTTTAGTTGCTCTTGCACACCTACTTTGGACAGACAAAATCATAGGTTTAATTAGTTGCCATGCGTGCAAGAAAACGGGACCCTGCCATTTGCTTTTGGTAAGGCTCGTGATTTTCTCACCCTAGAGCTGTTATGATTAATTAACAAGATTAATCATTTCAAGTATGGCCCAAATGCATGTATGATGTATCAAAACATGCTTACCTGAAAAGATAATCTGGAAAATAAAATATGAGGAAAATTGAAAATACACGTTGATTTGTTCGAAATCGACACATAAATTGAAAAAACACAAAAGAGGGAGAGAAAATAGACATAGTGATTTTTTCCTGATTTATCTAATATAGGATTCGTCCAACTTGTTCTGTCAAGTTACAATTCATTTGGTTTATAAAGAAATATAAATGAGATTTAGAAAACCTAGCAGCAGTTATTCGTATGTTCAAACCCAAATTACTAAGAAAAAAATAAATGTAATGAGTCATTAATGAATCAGAGGCCCATAACAATACCAGACTCATCCCAGTTGGCTTTGTGCTGATTCCGCCAACAAAAGTCTTCATCTAAATGCAAAGTATGAATTTTACCCAACATATCGACAATCGCACAACATGATTTACACTGTTCAATTTGGGAGATACAATGTACAAACGAATTAACACAAAAGTATACTACCTAAATCTTAAGAGATTAATGTTTTTTTATATTTTAGAAAATAATTTTAACTCCTGCACACGTATAAATATAAGAGTGTATGAGATCCACATACGGTAAAAGAAGAGAGAGAAAATATATAAACCCCACACTTCTATATACGTTTATAAATAAGATAAAATTATCTCTTCAACATGAGCACTATTAATCATAAATTTTAATACATCAAAGGATTTTATTAATGTTATGTTATATGATTCAAGTGTTGTTTCCAACATACACAATAAAAGGAAAAAAGAAAGTGGAATGATATATATATATATATATATGTGTGTGTGTGTATGAACATAAGGAACATTAATCTCAAATCTTAATACATCAAAGGGTTTTACAAGAGTTCTTATGTTATAGGAAAAGTTATTGTGTAATGTTATAGAGATTCGTTTTGCGTGCCATAAATTTTTTTTTTTTTGCTTCAAAAAATATGGATCCCACAAAATATTGTATATATGGAAAAAAAATTTGTATCATAATAAATGATTAATGCAAACCCCTCCTTCAAAACCATCAAAAACTCGACAATAGAAACACTGGAAACTCACGGGCCCATTTAAACTTTTATTGTTAGATAACATCTAAAAATCAAAACATAATCTCTTTTTTTTTTTCTTTCCATTTTTTTTCTTAGCCATTAGCCATGAATGGTTATTTTGCTGCGATCGTGCCAAGATTGGCGTGAAAGTGAAACGGCACGATTTCCCGACCATGTTACCGGGTCATTATTATCTGCAATGATTTTGATCGTGATCTATTCGAAAAAAGAAGCCACCCAACAAATAAACAGCTTTAGAGTTTTAGACTTATCAATTTGTGTTGCAAATTGGTCAATATCTTAATCATTTGCCTTTTTTCTTTTCTTCCTTTTTGGTTTTTTGTCCTGTAGAGTTACAATACAAGTCAAAATGAAATACATGCATAAACTGTTCATGCACTTGGTGAACATGATGTACACATGTTTTTGGTGAACATCCTTGGATCTGCCACGGGACAAGTTCACTTTTGACACAGGTGAATTAAAAAAAAAAACAAAAAATGAAGGTCACAACTTTTTCGTGTCAGAGAAGACACCAACGTCAAAGTGTAATAGTGTGAAAAATTAGTTCAAAAACATAACATTTAGGTAAATTTGTGTGGGAATAGTAACACAATGCTCACTCTTCCAGTTTACAAACGTCAAAGTGTAATAGTGTCTTTCAGAATAAGAATAGTGTCTCTCATGCTTGCACCTTCATTATAATATTAAACAAATCAAACATTCTTTTGAGGGAATTTTGGTGCAAAAAATAATTCTAAGTTCTAACTACTTTACATCATCACCAACCACTACACTGACAAATGCAATTCTGTTCACTTTTCCTTGGCTTCCTTTTAAGTCCTCCATATCTCTTTCATGTTGAGATATTAGTGACTCTTTTAAAAGCAATTTCCCAACTACAAAATCTGCATAAAGAACCATCTATTTTCTTATGCTTCTCTTCTTAGAGAACAGTGATTCATTTGCACTGCAATCTTCCTTATAGTTTATTACAACAATCTTCGTTCCCTTCTCCAAAACTCAATGCTAGAAAATGCAACGTAATGAAGGAAACATTAGTAATGAGAATGAAGCAACAAATTTATCATCTCTTAGCAGAATCAGTCCACTTATTTTGCTGGTTATAATAGTACTAGCAGTTATCTTCTTCATCTATGGACTCATTCATTTGGTTCTATGGTTTCTCCTGAAAAGGCCATCATCTTCATCTCTTTATAATTCCAATAGATTCCAAGAAGCCACACGCACCAGTGCTCTTCAAAGGCAGCTTCAACAGCTCTTCAACTTGCATGATTCAGGTCTAGACCAAGCTCTCATAGATTCTCTGCCTGTTTTCTTCTACAAAGATTTATTGGGTTTGAAGGAACCTTTTGATTGTGCTGTGTGTCTATGTGAACTCTCTAACCATGACATGCTAAGGTTGCTTCCCATGTGCAGCCATGCCTTTCACATGAATTGCCTTGACACATGGCTTCTCTCAAATTCTACATGTCCTCTTTGTAGAGCAACTCTCTCCAACTCTTGTTTCTCTGTGGAGAATCCAATTTTCAATGTTGATAATTCTTTGGTTCTGCCAAATATGTTCAGAGGTGAGGAAGAGAATGGATGTTCAGATAGTCAAAGTCAAAGGGTGTTTTCTGTGAGACTTGGAAAATTCAGAAATAGTGGATTGGAGAGTGGAGAGGTAGGAGGAGGAGTAGATAATAGTAGTTGTAGTTTGGATACAAGGAGATGCTATTCAATGGGTTCATATCAGTATGTGGTTCGTGATTCAAATCTTCAAGTGGTGTTATCTCAATCTCATGATGATGATGATAAAGGTGGTGAAGTGAGTAGTATTGATGTTTCAGAAAATGGGAATGTTGAGGGAAAGAGGATAGGAAACAGAACAAAAGGTGAGAGCTTCTCTGTTTCCAAGATCTGGCTTTGGTCTAAGAAGACTAAATTTCATAGTTCTTCTAATGCTGCTTTCCCTTGATTTTTGTTAATGTGAGAACTAAGAAAACTGAGTATATGTGACGATAATAATGCTACTGGTTTCAATATCATAATAGCTACCATCAATATGCTTCTTTTTCGTTCTTTTACTTTGTCTCTCGATTTACCATTTGACTTGGGTTGAGAATTGAAATTTCATTCTCTGATGAACACATCTAAGTTCAAGCACGTTGTTACTAATCTTCTATACCAAATGGTCCTTTAATATGTAGGGAATGGATCCATCACATGGTAATGTTATATTAAGAAAAATAGGTACAAATACATTAAATAAGTAACCTGTTTTAAAATTTTTGGAATCCTATTTATTTCCTTTTTATCTATTTTTTTTTTACATGAAAATAACATAACAGGATTAATTTCCATTTGTATATCTGCGACTGCAAGTGCAAAGAAAGTTCTTTCCTTGGAAATTTGAAACTATTGTTTGCTTATTGTTGATTAAGGGTCTTGATTAACTCATCCAAACCGATCTAAACCACGGTAATCGAATCGAAAAATCGAAAAATTGAAAAAACTAAAAACAATAAAAAAATTACAAATTTTAATTGGATTATATCGGTTTTCGGATTGGTAGATGAAAACCAATCCAATATATTAATTTCCCTTTACCTGTTTGGGGCTTTCCCTACTTGGGTCTTTCTCTAATCATAGCCAAAAAATTTCTAAATCCAAGACTCATTAACCCATCAACTAAATCCAAGAAAAAATTAGTCACATCTCATCAACAAAATTTTATCTATGTAGAGCTTCATATTTCATTGTCATATATATATATATATATATATATATATATATATATATATATATATATATATTATAGTTTACTAATGATTTTTTATTTAGAAAAAAATTACAAATCCAATATATACAAAAAAAAATATTATTTGCACAATAATCATAAAACAAATTTTAGGATTTTCAAAAAACCGAAAACCAATCCAATCCAACCGAAATTTTTTTGGATTGGATCAGATTGGATTTGAAAAAAACCAAACCGAATGGATGATTATATGATCAAACTGAAGGGATTGGATCAAATATTTTTGCTTCCAAAACCGATCCAATACTACGAACACCCCTATCTATTTGTTGATTATTGAAGTTTATCTCTATTGCTGCATTGATCAAAAGACTAGATTGATAATAATATCATTAATTCAATTGATAAAGAATTTATTTTCTTAATTAAAAATAAAGTTCAAGTCTTAAAAGTAAAAATAAAAAAATTCAAATTCAAAGAGCTGCCCTATAGAGATCTAATAGTGATTAAATAAAGGGAAAATAGATGACACAATGTTATTTTTAATGAAACTATGTTATTTTGATATTTTTTTTTGATATTTTTTATATAAAATTTGAAAGAAAAAAAAAAAACTGGAGGAGAGAGAATGCAAACACACACCCAAATGACATAATTTTATTAAAAAATATATAAAATTATTTCAAGAGGACATATACTTTCCTGTTAAATCAAAGTTTTCCATGAAAATATTCATTTCTTCAAATTAATATTATTTTAAAATAAAAAAGATAATTTTATCTCCTATGTTGAATCAAAGAGTTAAACAGTTTACAAATTCATTATGTTTAATTATAAAATAACTACTATAATTTAGTATATTAATTCCCAATTGGTTAGTTTAATCTATTTGACCCTTTCTCCTCAACTTCTATTGGAATTTGCATTTGTGTCTATCAACGTACCTCACTCGCTCGCTCACTCAGTTCAGTTCAGTTCAGTTCAGTTCAGTTCACCCAACAATGGTGGTGGCTTCGGACTTACCCACCGTTCGTGTGTCGAACATACCTCAATCTGCCACCGCCAAAGAACTCCTTCAATTCATCGACTCCGCCGTGGGTCCCGCCTCCGTCTTCGCCCTCGAAATCTTCAGCGACCACGACAACTGGAAGTCTCGCGGCATAGGGCGCGTGCAGTTCGAAACCTTCGACGCCAAATCACGCGCCCTCTCTCTCTCCCTCCAAAACCAACTCCTCTTCAAATCCCACTTCCTCCGACTCTCCGAAACCTACGAAGACATCATCATCAGGCCTCCCCTTCCTCGAAACCGCGTGGAGAACAGCACCCTGTACGCGGGTTTCATGGTCGGCGATGACTGCATGAGTGTTCTGGAGTCGTGGGAAGATGTCAGAGGTTGGGTAATGCCACAAAGGAGGAAGCTTGAGTTCTGGGTATCTCATGATTCTCACTCTTACAAACTTGAGATTATGTTTGAAGATATTTTGGAGGCTAATGGGTATTGTTCTGGAGATTCCAGACTCAATACCCTCATCTTAAAGGTATTTTATTCAATGTTAGGAACCTTTTTGTTGTTTAACCTCTTCTTGGTTTTGATCCATGGGTCATGAGATAAACAACTTTCTTACCCACAGACAAGGCCCATTATTCTTTTTTCTCTCTCCTCTTATGTGGTGGGTCTTATTTATAATTTTATTTCTACAAATGTGAACTAATTATTTTCCTAGAACATAAGAAATTTATTAACCTCTTTTAGTTTTTCTTCTTCTCAGCTGAAATATGGTCCAAGGATCTATCAGAAAAAAACCGGGCCAAATGTAGCAGCAAAGTTTAAGGCTGATAGGTACCATTTTTGTAAGGAGGATTTTGAATTTCTTTGGGTGCGCACAACTGATTTCTCGGCTATGAAGTCTATTGGGCACTCTACATCGTTTTGTTGGGAAATTGAGCAAGAAACATTAGCTTCAGATATTTTCCAATGTTTGCCACTCTATAGAGAAAATTTGAAAGACCTTACTCTGGAAGATGGGGAGGAATTCTGTTCTTCAACAGAAACAGTTCCACTTGTTAAGTGTCGTTCGGATTCTAAGTTGCCATATGAGATCCTTTTCCAACTGAATTCCCTTGTTCACACCCACAAGATTAGTCTTGCTTCGGTGGATGATGAATTGATGGACTTGTTAGGAAGCTTAAATGAAGAAGCTAAAGCCATGATTTTTCAGAAATTGCACAAGCTGAACTCTACTTGTTATGAGCCTCTTAAGTTTGTTAAGACTCAATTACATGTGCTAAGTAGCAAGAGTGCGAGTCCTCTGCCATCATCGCATAAAAGGCTGACGGATAATAACATAATGAGTTGTCATAGAGCCTTGATTACCCCATCAAAGATTTATTGCCTTGGTCCTGAGCTTGAGACCTCAAATCATGTGGTAAAGCATTTTGCCTCATATGCTTCAGACTTCATGAGGGTTACTTTTGTTGAAGAGGATTGGAGTAAGCTTCCAACTAATGCAGTATCAACCGGTGTGCAAAAGGGAATCTTTTCAAAGCCTTTTAAAACTGAAATATATAAGCGGATATTGACTATTCTTCGTGATGGGATTGTAATTGGATCGAAAAGATTTGAGTTTCTGGCTTTCTCGGCTAGTCAACTGCGATCAAATTCTGTTTGGTTGTTTGCTTCTAATGACAATGTGAAAGCAGCAGATATAAGAGATTGGATGGGATGCTTCAACAATATTCGCAGTGTTTCTAAATGTGCAGCAAGGATGGGTCAGTTGTTCAGTTCTTCCATGCAAACTTTTGAAGTGCCCACTCAAGATGTGGAGATAATTCCAGATATTGGAGTTAGCTCTGATGGTATAAACTACTGTTTCTCAGATGGTATTGGAAAAATTTCCCAATCTTTTGCAAGGCAAGTCGCTCAAAAGCTAAAATTGGATCAGAGTAAGATTCCATCAGCATTTCAAATTCGATATGGTGGATATAAAGGTGTCATTGCTGTTGATCGCCGTTCATTTAGGAAGTTATCATTGCGTAGGAGCATGCTTAAATTCGAATCCAATAACAGGATGCTTTGTGTCACTAAATGGAGTGAGTCGATGCCTTGCTTTCTCAATCGAGAGATTATATCCCTGCTGTCTACCTTAGGAGTAAAAGATGAGGCGCTTTTGGCAATGCAACAGGAACAATTGCAATTGCTAGGAAGGATGTTGACTGATAGAGAGGCGGCTTTGGATGTCTTGGAAAGTTTAAGCGGAGCTGATTCAAAAAGCATTCTTGTGAAGATGTTGCATGGATATTATGAGCCAAACAGTGAGCCTTATCTGTCAATGATGCTTAAGGCTCATTATGCATACCAATTATCTGATTTGAAAACTAGATGTCGAATATTTGTGCCCAAGGGTCAAGTATTACTGGGTTGCTTGGATGAAACTGGTCTTTTAAATTATGGCCAAGTATTTGTCCGCATAAGCGTGGGAAAAACTAAGCAACAATTTGGAGATGAAAACTTAAGGAAAGTGGATGGTGATGATAGCACACGTATAATAGTGGGGAAGGTGGTGGTCGCAAAAAATCCTTGTCTTCACCCAGGAGATATCAGAGTCCTTGATGCTATCTACAATGAAGAATTAGAGGAAAAAGGTTTGAGGGATTGCCTTGTATTTCCACAAAAAGGACACAGGTATGTGTATAATGAATGACATTTGCAATCACATTTGATTGTAATCATTTGTTTTATTTAAGGTAGAATTATTACATTTTTTAAGTTTATTTTTTGTCTCGGTGTGCTGTTATTAAATACTATGACTCATTAATCATGTTCTAACAAAAGAAGGTGACATAACCCAAGGGAGAAGAGATAAAAGGGGAAAGGGGGGATGTCAGTAGCTTCTCAATTACTTGTCATTTAGAACATTCAGCATCTACTTGCTAGATGCTATCATTGACTTTAGCAAATAACAGACAGTATTCCTATTGTATTTGGTGTCATTAGTCCTGTTTGGTTGATTACCATCTAATGGTGCCAATTGATCTCTGTTAATTTCCTTTAAGTTCTGCTATTCAACTTCTTTATATTCTTTGTCTGGTGAACATTCGGTAGTAATATTAGATTTTCCGTAGTTTTGCCTTGTTAAATATAAAATTATTAATAAGTTTTCACCTAACAGCTTAAGCTTTTAAGAGAGTTGGTATTTGACATGGTATCAGCCTTTATGACCCAGTAATTAGGAGTTTTATTAAAGTTGAATCTTTGCACAACGTATGGTAGGCATATGCCCAATCCATGCTTCGAGCCTAAGGAGTTGTTTCATGAGAGATGTGTGTTGGATATAAAACCATTTACAAGCTTTCACCTTACAGCTTTAGGAGAGTTGGTCCTTCACATGGCTTATTGTCTCCACAATTTCCATCGACCAAGAGAAATGCACAATGAAGACATCAGTTTGAAATTGTTTCGTAAGTCTTAGATTTATTTGCAATTTGGGTGTTAGGGTTTTGGTTCTGCATCCTTGACAGTCTAGGTTTGGGCTGAGCCCAGTATTGGTAATAGTATATATTTGTACTTTTTCAACTACAAAAAAACACTTCCCATTAAACCTCGACTAGCAAGGGTAGGGTTGAGAGCAATACTTGTACGCAGATTTCCTCTTGCATATTTGCAAAGAGGCTATTTCCTAGATTCGAACCTGTAACCTTTCAGTCACAAAAGAGCATTTTTATCACTGCTCCGAGCTCACCCTCTTACTTTTTTAACTATAATGAAAAAAAAAATAATCATGTATTTATTATCTAAATTTTATAAGAAAAAAATATTTACACAATTAAATTAGTGTATACACATATATGTAGAGTCAGATTCACGAAGGTTCAAGTCTTAGCTTTAGTATTAGTTAGGCCATGAGGAATTTTCTTATGAATCATCTAGTCCTAGTTTAGTTGGTTTGCCTTTGATCTGACTAGGGAGACAGAGTAGTTGAGGTGAAGTTGGCCAGTATACACATCACCTAAACTCAATTTAATCAAAAGAAAAAATGTATAAATAATTTTACATACTATAGTTTGTTTATGTAATTTAAGATTGTGTACGTAATTTTTAGGCCTCTTTTTTGTTCTAAGCCCAACCTGGATTTTAATAAACCTGGTCTAAAATTTTGTCCAAGCCTGGCTCTTGTGCTTAACTTTGAAGTCCCAAACCGTTTCTTTTGGGGCTGGTTGAGCCTACGTCGGTAATACATCAAAAAGTCATTATCATTGATGTTCATTTTGCAACATATTTTTTCTTATATTGATGCTTATTGCTGCTAATGCTTTTTTGGTGGGCCTACAGACCTCATCCAAATGAATGCTCAGGGGGTGATCTTGATGGAGATTTATTTTTCGTAAGTTGGGACAAAGATCTGATCCCATGTCAAACTGATGCTCCAATGGACTACACTGGAAGGAGGCCTCGAATAATGGACCATGAGGTGACACTAGAGGTAATTTTCAACAAAATTACGTGAATGTTTTTTTGTTTTTAAGCAGGATTATCTTCACTCCACACTCACTAGTCGGGTTTAACATGAAGTGGTTTTAAGTGATAAATGTGGAACTGATATTTATTTGTTGTTACCTGTGTGGGATAGGAAATCCAACAATTTTTCGTTGATTACATGATCAATGATACTTTGGGTGCTATCTCTACCGCGCACCTTGTTCATGCTGACCGTGAACCAGACAAGGCCAGGAGTAAAAAATGCCAGGAGTTGGCAGAGCTTCATTCCATGGCTGTTGACTTTGCAAAGACTGGAGCACCTGCTGCAATGCCTAGAGTTTTGAAACCAAGAGAGTTTCCAGATTTCATGGAGAGGGTGGAGAAGCCTATGTATATCTCCAACGGGGTACTAGGAAAACTTTATCGTGCCATAATCGAGTCAAAATTGCAAGTAAGTTCTAACTTTGTCTGGTCAGAGAAGCTTACTGAAGAAACATATGATGATGATCTTGAAGTTAAAGGTTTTGAGGTCTTACTTGAGACTGCATCAAGTCACAAAGAAATGTATGCAGAGAAGATGAGCAGTTTAATGAAATTCTATGGTGCGGAGACTGAGGGCGAAATGCTAACCGGTAACTTGCAAAACCGTGCTTCATATTTGCAGCGTGATAACAGGAAATATGGAGATATGAAGGATCGGATTCTGCTTTCAGTGAAGAATCTTCAGCGTGAAGCTAAAGAATGGTTTGAAACAAGTTGCCCTCCGCATGAATATCAACCTTTGGCTTCTGCATGGTATCATGTGACCTATCACCAGAGATATTACCAGGAAAGCACCAGTTTTTTAAGCTTTCCATGGATAGTTGGTGACATTTTATTGCACATAAAGTCTGAAAACTGTAGGGTTCCAAATTGGCCGCTTCCACCAATACCCGAATTATGAAGCACCGGCACTTCAAAAATTCCGACGTGTCGTGTCCGACACTTCCCAACACTCTCCAGCACTCCGACACTCCCCGACACTTCAACGCGCGTTGTAGAAACTCAAAAAAAGGTTTAAAGGTTGTATTGCGTTGTGTTTTTAGTTCTAAATATTAGATTCGTTGAATTACTATTACCATTTTATTAGATTTAATATAAATATTTATGATATCTTATATTTTTTTGCAAAATTAATGGATATTATAAGTTTAGCTTTATTTTTTTGTTAAATTATTGAATATTAAATATAGTATACAATACATAAATTAAAAATATTATTCAATATCAAAACGTGTTATAACGTGTCGAAATCTGACATTTTTTAGAATTAACATGACGTTGTGTCATATCGTGTCCCGTGTCGGTATCGGTGTTATATAGTTACTGATGATCTTTGGCTTTGATCAGATAAAAACCCATTTTGATCAAGGGTGGGGGATCTTGTGAGTAGAGGTGGCAAAGTGGGCGGTCCGCCCCACCCCACCCTGCCATCAACCCGCCAAAAAATGAGCCAGTTTGCCTCGCCCCGCTTTCGAAAGTGGTCTGAAAAGCTCAGCCCGTCCCGTTTGGCGGGTTGGCCCGCCAAGCCGAACCCGTTTTGCTAGCTCTACTTGTGAGTATCTGAAATTTCTTTTGGCATAAATTTATGATTATTGGGCACAATATGTAACGGAATATCTAGGACCTAGCTCATTAATACTGACATACCCCCAAAGAGGAAGGCTAAGCAACCCAAGCATCCATGAGAGACTGTGCCTCATGAATTAACAAAACTTTAGAAAATTATACATAATTCCCCATCCCTTCATTGAATTTCGTTTTTGGTCTCGTTTCATTTTGACCTTGCTTTCATTGAATTAAGATGAACTCTATGGAGCAATTATGCTTCCATTGCTGCTCCCTTAACCTATCTTATGACTAAAGTTGTCTTCATATGGAACCAAGTAGTCTCTGAAGCTTTCTCTAGACTTAAGGATTGCCTTAGTTAGACTTCTATTTTGGAGCTACCTTACTTCAATGTACTACTCATTATTGAGACCAGCGTTAGGGGGATGGCCTAGCTACCCAAATATCTAAAAGACTATGTGTTAATATGAATGATAGGATTCAGGTCATTTGTTAAGGCCTCGTGGCTTAAGAAAATATTAGCAAATTAATATAGAATTTATTTAATTTTGTTTTTGAGTTTTAAAGTATGTAAATAATTTTTGTTATTTGCACATGAGCCCCCTTGGGCGTGGAAAAAAAAGACAAAACAAATTCAGCAATTCTCTCTCGGGTTTTATGTTTATTATGTTGTAGGAAAAGTGATTGTGTAATGTTATAGAGATTCGTTTTGCGTGCCATATTTTTTTTCTTTTTTTTTGTTTTAAAATATGTGTGCCCCACAAAATATTGTGTGTAGAAAAGTTTATTGTGTTATGTTAAAGGATAAAATGAAAACCCTTCTCCCCTTCTTTCTATTATTTCCTCTCCTTACACAATATTTACTATTGAATATGTTATATGGTTGCTGGTGTTTTGATGTCCGCCAATTTTACTATGACCGAATAGATCCTATTTTAATATTGATTGATTGATTTATTTATTTATTTATTTTGGAAAATTTGCTAATGAGTGTCTAGTTAAGGAAATTGAAAAAGAAAATATCAAATAAAAAGCAAAAATTTAATTGTATTAAAAACTCAAAAATGGTATATTTCTTTCAAGTAATTAAAAGTATTAAATGGAGGGTAATAAAATTACTATTATTATTACTTTAAGGCACTTGATATGGAAAATAATATAAGATGAAGGTTTTCAATAAAATAAACAATTACATGAGAAAGCAATTGACTGTTGAGTCTTGTTAAAAAAGTTGAAATTGATTGTCATAAACCCTAAGGCTTTGTTTGGGAGTTTGGAGGGGAAGGGAAGAAAAGGGGATCCAAATAAGGGGAAGGAAGGGGAGGAAATTAAGGGTATCCCCTTCCCTTGTTTGGGAGTCAAAAAAATGGAATGGGAGGATAATGGAGGATCAATGAGATATTTTTACCATTTTACCTTTTTTTTTTTAAAATTAATATAATTATTATACTTTACAAATTAAATTAAATTTAAAATTCTAAAAAAAATTAATCATTTATTTTTTATTAAAAATTATTTTCTCTCTCTAAAAATTATTTTCTCTCTCTAAAATGATAATACATAAATTATTGTTCTAATTTAATGGGAAGGGTAGAAAAGTAATTTTAAACATTTTACCTCTTAAACCCCTTGAATTGGGGGAACTTAAATTTCATGAAGAAGGGGGATTTTGGAGGGTTTAGTAAAAATCCCCAAAACTTTTCCCTCATTTTTTTTAACTCACAAACAAGGGAAGGGCTTCCTAAAACCCTCCCTTTCCTTTCCTTCCCCTCCAAAATTCATCTCCCAAACAGACCCTAAAGGAGAGGTTGAAGATATAAACTACGGGTTTTATCTTCCTTTCTCGTGTTATTGGAGATAAGTATCTCTTATCATAAACATATCTTATGGTGGGGCCCACCACCCATTAAAAAAAGAAAAAAAAAATGATAGTACAATTTTTTACATGAGAATAGCATGGGATAATTATCTTATGTAAAATGAGAAAATAATTATTCATAAACTAATGCCATGTAGTTGTAACTATTGATAAAAATTTCCTACAACAATAATACCTCATAATAAGTTATCTGTCCTTTGTATATTAATGGGAAAATGATTTGTAATTATGCCCAAAACCCAAAACTGATTTTTTATTTATTTTTTATTTTTGTTCTATAATAATATTAATTTAATAATATTAATTTAATTAAATGTACGAGGGCCGAGCTAAAAGGTAACTACTTATTATTAATTACGAAATGACAGAATCCAAATATAGATTCAATAATATATTTACCTAATGTAAAACAAAAAATAAAAAAAAAAAAAAAAAAAACTTTTTCTAAGGATAAGACCACTTTACCGAACCTGTCAATATCGCTCACTTACTCATTATACGGTAGTGACTTCAGTTATTAGTTGATCGAATCGAACAACCTCCTACAAGGTTAGAATTGTCTATCAATCTCCCCTACCCAAGTAGCACACGGCTTCCCCAAGAAGTTCTATCTTTGGTTAATCATTCGACAACTTATTCAAGTGATGAAAATGACACATTTTCAAAGGTGAAGTGAAGATACTCCAAACAAAAACACGATGACAAAATACCTAACTATGACAAGCAATTAATTTCGTGGAAGAAGGCTCATTTTATTGATTGCAAATTGTCAATTCGCAAAGCAAACCCCACCACCAATAATAATAATAATTACAATTATTACTTACGAAACAAGAAGAAAAGAAAAAAAAATAAAAAGAATTGCAAGAGAAGCCTCATTCCTTATCAATTCTCATGCTTGACTCCACCCAACGACCAACCATTAGAAACAAGGAATTAATTATGATATGATAATAGTGAAAAGAATCGATTACTTTACTTACATACACAATAATAACCTTTCCATTTGTCTATCTTATCATGAATATATGAAGTGAAATAAAGAAAAGTAAATAAAAATACTCATAAGATAGAGGAAAGGGCCAAACAAACAAAAAGTGACGCCACCCACTACCCGTTTTTTCATTCACAGGTTGAGCCACCAACCAAACCCCACACTCCAGCTCACGACGCGCACATTCCAGCGCACTCACTCAACTCAAACCAAAACGGCGACGTCCCTACCCGTCTCCGTCGTAACCGATTTCACATTATTATTGTTGTTGTTGTTGTTGTTGTTGTGGTTGGCGGCGTAGCGCGTTGAGAAATTGCGAAACCCGTCGTCATAGGGATCCTCGTTCTGCCCTTGGTCGAAATTCAACGCGTAACTGAATGGGTCGTATTGGTAGTTGGCCATGCGCTTGGTGGCGCGGTTGCGGTTGAACCTCCGAATAAATGTCTTCCACTTGGGACCCGCCACGATCTCTGACCACTCGCGTAGCTTCTTGAGAGCCCTGAGGCCACGCGACCACCACCGCTCTCCGCTTGTACGGGACTGTGACTGTGACTGTGACCATGAAGAAGTGGAGCGAACGCGCTCCCACCATGCGGAACGACGTCGTGGACCGAAGCAGCAGGATGGGAAAAACAACTTGGATCCCTCTTGGGCTTGGACTTGGGCTTCGCCGCTCGGAGTGGATTCAGATTCAAGCTCGATGGACATGTCAGAACCCGATATGAGATTATTGATGTTTTTTCTTTTTTTCTATAGAGAGCGTTGATATGTAATGTAAGAAGAGAAGAAGAAAGATTTCAGGCATAAATAGGTGGTGGACCGGTATATTTTTAATTCCTAATCTAACCCTTTCAATTCATTCGTCTCTTAGTGCTAACTATTCAGCAACCACTTAATAAAACAATATCATTTGTTTTATATTATTTAATATTATTATTATCCCTATCAGTTTGAGTTAGGCATGCTGGTTGAGATTAAGATTTAATTAAGACCACGAAAATAAGGATGCGACGAGTGCCCATAGAAAACACACGTCACACACACGGACACGGAAATCTTATTATCCACTAGAGTCGTGAGTCACGCTTGGGTTGACTGTTTGTTCCCACAAGACAAACTGAGCTCTAAAAAAATGGGTATTTATAATATCTCCGCGCACTTACATATAATACCTGAACATTTTTTATTGTTTAATTGCATGCCCAAATTTATAAACGCTTATCTTTATTTGTCACCTTGAAGTAAAGCACTTTTTCTTAGGATTACAAAGTTAGTTCAGATCCTCTCATTTCATTTCATTTTTCCTATGCAGAACTAATAGTTCTATCATTTTCCCCTTCTCTTTAGTCTGAAATTATATACATCAACCAAAATAAGTGTAAAATTATTATTTTAGAATTATATAAGAACAAGTAAGCCTTCCTATTTAATGTTAAAACCTAAAATAAAAATAAAGGTAATACATATGTTAAACAGCCATCATTGTGCTCGATTTCAAAGAAAGCAAGGTTAGTTCTTTCCCTTCAGGTGCGGGAAGGTTGTCATGATATAAAATGGAAAATCCACCTTTAAAATTTAATATACTTTAAATTCCCCATTCCTGTTCCCTTTAAAATGGCGTTTGGTAGAATAAAAAATTATTTGATAAGTTAAAATATTTCTAAAAATGTTAATTCAAGTTTTCTAATTCTATGTTTGGTTGGTTGTTAATGATTTCTAAAAATTATAGGACAAAATTAACGTTTGATAAAAAAGGTCTGAATGCAGGGTTGGAAATCAAGTCATATAGTCTTCTAAACTTTGCAGGTTATTATGTGACAGTGACGATGACTTTTTGAGATGCAACATCATATGTTAAACAACTATTTTTTTATAAAAGAATCTGGCCATTCATATTACATATTTAATTAAACCTATTAAACTTTCGAGCATATCAAGAATTAGGAAGAGAAATATTATAGTTATATTATTTGAAATTAATTAAATAATTATTTTATTTAAAATAATTAATATAATATAAGTTGGTCTAAGAGTATTTTCTTAAATCTAAATCTTTATTATTATTATTATTATTATTATTATTATTATTCTTTTGGTAATCTAATTCTTTATTATTTTATTAAAGGGTTTAAAGTTTCTAAAATTACTTTAGATAATTTTATCTAATATCCATCAAAATACACAAATAAAAATGTGAGATTCACATGGATCCACATGGACCCCACATATTTTTTTATGTATATTTTGATGAACATTAGATAAAGTTATCTAAAGTAACTTTAAAAAGTAGGAAAAGTGTTTATCATTTTAAATGACACAACTTATATCCTTTTACTCTCACAAAGAGATGGGACCCACACATTTATATCTTTCTGTCCACTCTCTCTTCTCCTTTATCTATCTCTTTCTCTCACTTAAAATGACACAACTTTTTTTATCCTTTAAAATGATACACACTTTTTCCAAAAATTTACTAAATATAAGAATGATCTATTTACACATTTAACTATTAAACTTTGACAAAAGAGGATATTTTAATCATAAAAATATTAAACCAAGATTATTTATATCCTATAAATTATATAAAAAACTTCCATAAGTGGGAATCCAAAAATACCACCTAGCTAGTAATATTATTTCATAGGATTCTTATTCACAATTTTAATTCCCAGGAATTTCATGAAATTTTTTAAGAATCCTTATGCTAAACTTGGGTAACTAGGATTCTTAGGAATCTAAAATTTATCCTTTTACCAAATAGCCCCTAAATTAACCTTATATGGAAAATGCCAAAAACCACAGTAATGCCCAGAAGTTGAAAATTTCCCCCCTCAAATTTCCCATTTCAATTATGAGGCTGAGAGACCTTGAAAACTATGTAATGGTGGCCAAACCCCGAGTTGGTGTTGACTCTATTGACTGTTTTGTTACCATTACTGCAAACGTTGAGATAATTCAAACAATCTGTCAAAAGCAGACATTGTCAAAAAACATAACATGCTAAGATTATGTCGCAAGTCTTGTACACGTCCAGTATGTCTTAGACGACACCAACACGGCATTTTCTTTTTAAAATAATTTAATCCTTCCAACTACACACAAGTTTTACAGTTCAAAAATTGCCAACTGCTGGTGCGATTGTTTCAACATAAACTTTGACTTTCCTTCCATTCTTATTTACTTTTAAATATCCTTCACATTAATTTAATTTCTTATACACTTTGCTCCACATGATATTTTCACATCATTATCACACTCATCGAATGAAACAATCATTATCCAATGGATAGCTTATCACGATCTCACATTCCTTCTCAATCTAGTTTCCTCACTTTAGCATTCTTATGCACATAAGTTTAGGTATAAAGAAATGAAACCATATCCTAATACTGACACATTTCTTCTCAATCTAGTTTCCACACTTTGGCATTCTTGTGAACGTAAGTTTAGGTAAGAAGAAATGAAACCATCCCACCAACATAATCTGTCGTCAATGGCAGAGCCAGAATTTTGTGAGGGGATGAAGCAAGCAAGCAAAATTTACACTAATTTAGACAAGGTAACACGATAGTGGATTAATAAATAGCCAAATTTGGTTATATGAGTGACTAATGTGGGATTTATAATGACTTTGAGATCTCCTACTGCATGGACTAGCTTTTGAGGTAAGACTCTCCCAAAGTTCGTATCAAAATACTTATATCGGTCCTTCAAACTCTAAAAATACATGGGACATTCGGTTGGTCATCCAAAGGTTTTGAACATCAATTTGGTCTTTCATAACGTAAATTGTAAAGTAAACATCAATTCAGGGACCAAATATATTGAGGGCCAAAATTGTTACCCATTTTAAATATCAAGAGGCCAAATTAATGTCAAGACCAACTTCATGTCCCGTGTATCTTTATATAACTAATTTGAGTATGTAACAATCCGATCCAGCAATTTCAAGAATAAACCCAAAATACAGAGACAATTTGTATATAATTCTCCAATTCAACAGTTATCAATTACAAGTAAACACTAAACAGTATGACTCTTCCTACTTACAGATCTCAGAAACAGATTACAAAACAGAACAAAGTAAAGATAGATTCGGAGGAGTTGGAGAGCCCCTGATCTCTCCAAATTTCACCCAAAGGTGCCCAAGTCCCAAATGCCAAAAAGATCCCCCACTCCTTCCGCGCTGCTCCCTATTTAACTGAATTTCCTAACAAACTTTCCCTCCATGATGAGTCAGCATAAAGGAATACTATTCTCTGCATCTCTGCCTATGGAAGACTTACTGTTGAGCTCCCAATGTCAGTTATGGGTCGTAAAAGAGTATTTAGTCTTTAAAGAAGTAGCACAACAAAACAATTAAAAGTACAAAACCTTTAAAGGATCAATCTTAATGCCCCACATTTCTTTAGAGGACCAATTTGAGTATTTAGTCTTACAATAACTAGCACAACAAAACAATGGACAGTAGCTAAATGACTTCATAAGTTCAGAGCAACTAAAAATACATATCTATATAACATAAAAAAAAAAAAATGTTAAAACAAACAGAAGTTATATATCTTCATTCAATTAATACACAAGCAACTATAAGATCAAAGGTTGCCATTCACTGCTTCACACAACTAGTGGTCTAGTACTACTAATTACAGTAATTAGATAAACTAAAGAAAGTATAAACAACTTAAACATAAGTCATTAAGAAGTGTTTTCAGCACCAAACGCAAACAGAAGACTTACTGAAAGTTGAACTCACAAGTCACAGGGCAAAAGCAACCCCAATGTCACCACCACCATGAAGGGTCCAGAAAATGTTACCAGCAGCATCAGATTTGCCAGTATCAATAGCAATAGCACCAAAGATTGCTCGAAAAGCACCGCAAACCACAGCAGGCGCAGAAGAATTGGTCTTTGATGAAACTCGAACCACCTTGTGCAAGCCCAATCGCATTCCATCGACAGCACAGGAAGAGTCCACGTTGGAGATTTGAGATAATCGAGTGTTAAGCTCTTTTGCAGAAACGTCAATGTCTTTCGAAAGCAACTGAAAAGACACTGATGTTTCAATGACACTGGCACCCAAAATGCTGAAAGCTTTGTTGTTCTCCTCCGAGAAGGAAGCATGAGTCATGGCACGACGAAGAAGACTAATCCTCTTAAAGGTGTACCTGATGAAGATAAACACAACACCAATTTTTTTTTTAAAAAAAAACAAAATGACAACGAACCAAAGCAAAACAAACAAGACAAAGACAAAGGACAGACCCTAGTTGTTTCTGGAGGGTTTCAAGAGCCGATGAAAACGGAGAAATTGATTTGAAGTGAAGTTCACTTGTTGCGTGTCCCTGCATAACAAAAACAAAAACAAAAAGAAGGAAAAACCCAAAACAAAAAACATGAACATTTTCTTCAGAGACGGTTTGGAATTGGAGAAAAACGATAGGGGGAAAGGAAAGGAGTGGAAAAAGGGGCGAACCTGAACATAGGGCAGAATCGCTATGAGAAAGATAGTGAAGACAATGAAGCTACGGGCACTAGAGGATCGCATTTTGGGAAGACAATGAAAACGACGGCGTTTTGCTTGCTCTTTCTCTCACACCCAGTGACACTCTCTTAAGTTGAGGTCTTCTGACTTACCACTTTACCAGTGAAAATTGCTTACCATCGAGGATACTTCGTTAAGAAGGAACACCTTTTGCCTCTACCACGTTAAACGACGACGCGTGTCATCTAAAAATTCATATTCTATATATTTTTTTTTTTTAACCAAGATGCATGTACTATGTACCTCTATAAATGTTAGACGGATGAAATTAGTTTTCGTTCGACAAAAAGAACAGGAGAGTTATGTAATTTTAATAAAAAATTACTTTATTAGGGTTTTATCTCGTATTTCTTAATTTAAAATTTAAATTAAAAAATTAATTTTCAACCTAAAATAACCATAATATATAGACTGATGAAATTCGGTGCTCTTTTTTATTTAGAAAACACGAGAGTTATGAAAAAAAAAAAATTATTTTATTATGTCACTTGTCAGTGTGCATTGATTATTGAAGTTTTTCTTCTTTTATGATGAGTTGAAACTTGAAATTGTTTATCTTTGCTCTTTGGGTAGAGGTTGGTAACATTAATAATAATATTTGAAGTTTAACTTTTAAATAAAATTTATAAATATTTTAAATAAAATTTATAAATATTTTAAATAAAATAGATTTCAAGTTGTAGCCCAAGCTTTTTTGGAAATTAAATTTATTTTCTTAGCTATCTATTTTGTTTTTTGTTTTTTGTTTTTTAATTTTGGAGAGGGGTTTGTTTAAAGTTCCATTTTGTTTCAATGTGGATCTAATTGTACACTTCAGTTTGACTTACTGAGTAGATAGAGCTATACCTTAGCTTCTCAAGCTTGAACTGTAGAACCAACATGAAAGGATTTTATTACTTATCAATTGAGCCACACAGAGATCTGTGCTCCTAAGTATAATATGTTTTACAATACTTCAATAATATATAAGTATCATTTTAAGTTTTCAATGCTACTTTCTTAGAATAGACCAATATCTCATCCTCATAAGTTTTTTTTTTTTTTTTTTAAAGACAACTAAAATACTGGATATAACGTTAAGCTAAACCAATTGCAAAGCGTATAATTTCTTTTACTAAAAAGTTTAGTTCAATTTTGTTAATTTAATTTTAACCAATTTGGTTTAGTGCTTTGCACACCTCTTTATATTTTGACTAATGGGGCTTACATTCCAGAACATTAAGACATCTCTTTTTACTGTGTCACCGGAGCTACATTCATTATTTATTTTTTAATTAGTGAATCCAATAAAACATTACTCCATCTCACACGGATCCCCATTCCCCACCCCCCAAATAAAAAAATATTGTCTGCTAACAATTAAGGAAAATGGTTTATGGTTTGAAATTATAAATGACCTTCATAAAATAAACTGTAACTAGTTCAACTATACAAAATAAAGGATTATCATCTCATCAAGCCAGATGCCTAGATTCAGAACCTAAAAATATTTCTCAATATTTAAAGTACTCCTAAAAGACAGCATAAACAATGTACTTCAAAAAAAAAAAGACAGCATAAACACCCATTTGCCCCCACCCACCAATCAAAAGCAGCAACTCTAACCCTTGATGCTCATTGTCTAGAAACTAATGCCACAGCATCCTCAATAATCAAAACCTGAAAATCAAATTTTAAACAACTTCCTTGAAGCATGTCTATGCATGAAAAACAACTATTAAAAATAGATAGGTAAAGTTTGCATTTCAAACAACATGCTCAAAACAGATTTCTGTTTTTTTCCAGAAGAGCCTTCTTCAGAATATCTTGATCAAGGCACTGAAACGGTACCAAGAGCTTGAAGCAACCTCATCACATCCACAACATCATCTAAGTAGTACCTAGCTTTACTTGGTTTCTGACCAACAGTGCATGCATAGATTTCTGGTTCAGAAGAAGAGGTTCCACTATAAGCTTTGGTTAATAAGCTCTCAAACATATCCTCGTCAGATCTATCATCCCCTATGCACAATACAAAATCTGGCAATTTCCCATCCCTGGCCATTGTAGACAGAACTTCCTCTGCAACTAACCCTTTAGTAACCCCCTGTAATGTTCATTAGTCAATACTAAAACTTTTTAGAATAATCATAGGTTGAGAGATGAAGAGTTAAGTATAAACCTGTGACTTGACTTCTATAATATGCTTTCCCTTCTTAACAACTACAGGTTCATTTGCAAATAAACTTTCAAGGTGATCCAACAGCTGCTTGGCTTGCCAAGATCCAAAATCAGGATCAGCATCATAGTAGTGCCATACCAAGGCACTCTCTTTGGTCTCTATATAGGAGCCATCCGTTGCCTCAGTATACAATGTCATCACAGGTTCAACAATCCTTTTCCAAGAAAAATTTGTACTTGGATGACTTATTTCCCAAGTTGATTGTTGACCCCACCTGTAGCAAAGACCAAACAAGACATCATCAGTTCTCAGAACTTGCAATAACATGGAAACCACTGCACCATGGAAGCAAAAAAAACTCCCACATATGCATGTTACAAGGTGAGTTTAACTTTTCATATCATAATAAGCCAATGGCGTAAGCCCTCAAAAAACCACTATAAATTGATTCTATTTCCTTTTGTCCTCTTCTTTCTTATTCTTTTAAGAGGGAATTAGGGGCCGACCCAGTTCAAATACCCATTTCGTGAGTGTCTGGGGAAGGGAATATTCTAGGCAGTCTTTCCCCTGCTTTTTGCAGAGAGACTGATTCAAACCCGCGACCTGACACACCACGGCAAGCAAGCTTACCGCTGAGCCAAGCTTAAGAGGGAATTAGGGGTTGATAGAAATTAAATAAAGGATTGACATGATTGTCATCAGCTGAATTGCACATAAACAACTATAAAATCTTAAAAAACTCACCTTAGAAAATAACCATGCTCAGCTGCTATACCAAGATTCTCAATCTGATCAAACCATTCACTCAGTGTGGTTTTCCCCCTGCCACTTACTATAAACACAATGTTGTTAGGGTCATTGCAAAGGTTATTCAGAACAGTTATGACTTCAGGACCAGGGGTTTTAACAATGGATGTTTGAGGTAAGATTGTACCATCATAATCCAAAAACAGTGCCCTGCAATTTTTCCTTCTATATGCAGAGACAATGTGGTCTATAGACAACTTACTGAAACTAGGAGAAAGAGATACAATTCTGAAACTCAGGCCAAAGCCAAAGCCCCAGCAATTTTTATTATAGTGATCCCTGCACGAGTGCTCTAGATCTTTCATAAAACATCGGACCCAGTAAGCTACATCATGAGAGCTAACATATCGATAGTGATTCTCATGTCGCAGTTGTTTCTCTCCACTAGGTATTGTGATGGCCAAATTCAGTGCATCAGCCACAGCATTAATGTCCCATGGGTTTACCCTGATTGCTCCACTAAGAGATGGAGTGCAACCTATAAACTCAGAAACAACAAGTGCACTTGTACGAGGAGATTCAGAAGCAATTTCTAAAGCTTCATCCATTTTAGGACTCCCATGCCTGCAGACAATGTATTTGTAAGGAACCAAATTCATACCATCCCGCACCGCATTCACAATGCAACATTCTGCCAAAGCATAGTATGATGTCTTCTCATATAAAGAAATAGGTTGATCAATGATGATGACAGGTTCATAACCTGGCAAACTAAACCTTTCATTTATCCTTTTGGCAGTAATGTATATCTCCTTCTTTTCTTCCTCAACATCATTGCCAGTGCTCCTAGGTGGATTTACAATTTGGATCAGTATTAATTCACCCTGCAATTCTGGATATTGTTGAAGGAGTTGTTCTATGGCCAAGAACTTTAGGCTGATACCTTTAAAAACATCCATATCATCAACACCAAGAATAAGTTTCTTCCCCTTAAATTTCTCCCTGATTTCTCTGACTTTGACTAAAGTAGAAGGGTGATCTAAGGCAGATTGAAGTCGACCCATATGAATCCCAACAGGCAAAATTTTAATGAATATTACACGGCCAAAGTATTCAAGTTGAATGTAACCCCTTTTGCATTCATACTTTAAGCCAAGAATTCGACTGCAGCAGGATAGAAAATGGCGAGCATAATCAAATGTATGAAAACCAATTAAATCTGCATTAAGTAGTGCTTTCAATATTTCATCCCTAACAGGCAGAGCGCGAAATATTTCCGATGAAGGAAATGGACTGTGGAGGAAAAATCCTAGCTTGACACGACAATACTTCTTCCGCAAAAATGTTGCAAGAACCATAAGATGGTAATCATGAACCCATACGTAATCATATTCTGGATTAATGACTTCCATGACTTTGTCTGCAAATCTCTTGTTAGCAGAAACATAAGCCTGCCACAGTGACCTATCAAAGCGATTACAGTAATGTGGATACATGGGCAGCATGTAATGGAATAGAGGCCACAAATGTTGCTTGCAGAATCCATTATAAAATTGTTTTTGGAGGTCTGAAGGAATAAAGGTAGGCAAGCAATTGAATTCCTCCAGCAACTCGACAGAAACTTTATCTTGTTCAGCAGCACCAACATCAACCTTCAGCGATCCAACATAAACAACACCAGTGTCTGAAGGGAGACCATCCTTTAATTGCAACAAAATTGAATCCTCGTCATAACTAAAACACCATTTTCCAGATATTTTGTCCTTTTGAGCAATGAGAGGAAGAAAATTTGCTACTATAATTATCTTGGGATGGTATTCTGACGAGAAAGGATTTGAATCATCATCGTCCCTGCATTTTCCATCTACATCAGACATAATTCCTGGAACAGTCATAACTCGGGGAAGAGCTCTGGAAGATTGAGGGAAATTATAAATGTCCCCTGAAACCAAGTTCAACAAACTCATGCATGATCTTGCCACCATCTTTGCAATTCCAAATTACTGAGCTTTAAAAGTGAAGTATTATCTAGGATCCAGTATCCACTACTAAAAAGTATTCAATAAATAACCCAAAGAAAAGCAAGAACCTGCAACGATGGAAGAAAACTAGTTATTGCAGCAACAGTATAGGACACAAATAAATAATTCAAGCAAAATATTTGAGTACAATTACTCAGTTATGTAAATATAGGTAGATACCCACTCACTGTTAACAAATTAGCGCCATGAAGTTGTTGAAATTGAATAACAAATGAATGCTACTCATATGGTCAGATAATATTTGCCAATTATTATTTTCCATGTTTAACTCCATTATTGATGGTTGAAATCAATAGTCCTACAAGCTAAGATATCATTGAAAACTACAAAGTTAATTTTTATGAACAAGCAAATGCAAACAAAATGTCACAAATATACATCACTACCATGATGATATACAATGTCGCATGGTAGAATCAAAGGAATAAAGCTACACAACCCCAAATGTTTAAACTAATCATCAACCACATATGTAGCACAAAAGAAAGAGAAAATTAATTCCCAGACACTAATTAGAAGAATCAGGTAGTCAGGGGCAGAACTACTTAGGGAGTAGGAGGTGGTGTCAAACCAAAAACAAAATATTTTATAAATACAATTTGTAACTTTTTGAAAAAGCTCCCCTTAATAGATAAATTCTGCTCCCTCTTCTAAACTTTTTTCTTTTTTTGTACATCTCTTCTAAATTTTTTGATAAACATGTGAGTGAAAGTATATTTAGCACCCCCATCCAAAATATTCTAGTTACACCCGTGCAGGCGCTCCCAGGTAATACTTTGTTTAAACTATATTCAACTATTTAAGCAAAAGAAGAGGAAAACAACAGCTCATATTAATATCATAAATGGATACTATGATTGTTATCCTACAACCTATAAAAAAAATTCATTTTAACTTCCCAATTCTCTAAATAAAACAAATTGAATTCTCTTCAGAGAAAGGAAGAAAACTGCAGAGAATCCAACCAAGGATTTAATGGGTCCAATACTCAATCTTTGGATCATCCGACTCTTTTAATTTAATTTGTACAATTTCAGGCAGATTTAATAGGAAACAAAGAATCATAAAACTAGAACCAAATGCTATTCAGACATCAAAAAGCATATAAGAAAGCACAAACATGTATACCTTGGATATAACTCAAATTCTTGCAGCCAATCTCATGAACCTCTCTTTATTCTCAATCTTTGAATCATCCAGTTCTTTGCAAGCAAAGGCCGATTCGATCAGGAACACAGAATCAGAATCTTAAAACAAATAGTTCAATGGACAAAAGAAACACTCAAGTTAAGACACACTAGTATACCTAGATTGATATTGAACTTAAACTCAAGCAGCTAATCTTGTGAATATCTCTAATTGATTAATAACCAGTCACGCGGTTCTTCCTCGCCTATCATATGAAGCTCGTGATTAAGAACGCGTTACAATTGTGAACAGCTAGGTAAAATACAATGTATCTGTCTAGGAAACCTACCATGTATGGCAGCATGCTGTGTCACATTGTCATATATAATGCTAATATAGAAAAAATCGATTTAATTTATATCAGTTTAGCAATCAAGTAAACTAATGAAACTCATCTACTTAAGGAGCACCTCCCTATCCTTAGTACACATAAATTTTGAAATAACAACGTCAACATCAACATCACCTTTATCCCAAACTAGTTGGAGTGGGCAGTCGATATCCCATAAAAAAGCACAAATGTTGAAGTAAATTCTGCCAAATTAGGAAATAAAAAATAAAAAGGGCTTCGGAAGAAATAAAAGTTCAGCCAATAAAGAACATCATAGCCACAAGGGAAATTTTGAATTAATGCAATGGACAAAGGACTACTAATTCATCGGTATCTGAAAAAATTGTTCAATTTTGTTTCTTTGCAAATGATTCAAGGAAAGTAAAAGTACAAATGTATTACAGTTTTACTCGTCAGTTGCAGCAAGGTAAAATCGTTTCCGATGCTTTGTTTGCTACTGCATTGAAAGATTGTACATGTGTGTGTGTCTATGTGGGCGCGTGTGTGTGTTTTTTCTTATCTTTTCTCTCTTTTATAAATCTTGATGATTCCCATTTATAAATTGTCCATACATGCTGCTCAGCCTTGGATACCAAGTACAGCTAGCTAGCTTCAGCAATGTATAGCATTATTACATTCATGCACATGCAACAAATCTGATTTTCGTTTGTCACTAAGCAAGATAATTTCTAACCAAACTCCAAATGCCAAAATCAATAGAACCTGCGACTAAGAAGCACCGATACTCCTTAAAAAAAATTTCAACGTATCGGATACGCGTATCGGAAACGTGTCGGACACATATTGTTTGGTAATAGACATCCTGTATCATCGAGATCATATCGAAAACGCCATATCGGTGCTTCATAGCCCGGAAGACCCAAATAGCAAGATGGATAGAGAGGAGTAGCCATTTTACCTGAAGAGCATCAAATTGATCCAAATAGCAAAGATTAATTCCCAATTAGTGTACAGAAAATGGTCCTGCTAGGAAAACAGAAGGTGAGAGAAATGAAACAAAATCAGATATCAAAAACTCATTTTCCCTTTGATCCCCGAGGATTAGGAAGCAATAGAAATGAAAAATAAATGAATAAAGCACTAGTCAATGCAATATCAAGTAGCCATTTTACCTTGTCCTTGACCTGACTCAACAAACATACAGACCCAAAATGAACAAATAGCAAAGGAACCAAAAAAAGAAAACACATGAAAAGAATAATTAAGAACTGAAAATTGAGTATGAACTCTGGGATGTAAACTCGTTTAAAAAGACTATCAATATCCAATAGTAACAATTGTTAGCAATAACATGTGAAAATAAAAACGTTGGAGATTTCGTTTCTTAGGTTCTGTTTGGTTTTGGCGTCTTTCCTTGTTAAAACGAAGAAACTAGAAAGTCAAAATAAGAAACAAACATTGTGATATGGATATTTTAAGTTAGAAACCATTCCTGTTGGACTACAACTCCGGTTGCTTTCATGTTTTAGTCTTCATGGAATCATATGACTTTGCTTCCCAAATGCCCTTTTACTTAGCCACTTTTACTTATAAACTTTTTTTTTTTTTTTTTTTTGTAATCTACCCTTTTGTGTTTACACGACGCTTTAATCTGAGCCATTTTTTTCTCTAATTCTAATCAGAGCCATTTCAATTTACTTTTGTCATCTTAACCCAACTTGGTTGGATGTAACTTAATTCAGATTTAACTTTATATTTTTATTAAACTCAAATTCAATGTGATAAAAACTAATTAATGATTAGATTAGAATTATAATGACTTAATTTTCAGGTAAATTTAAATTTAAATATTATAAAATTAAATAGTGTACCAAAAAATTGAATATTATAAATAACTGTTAAGTTAATCTTAACCGTTTATTTCTGTGCATCTAACGGTTAAATTTAATGAGAACTAATGATTGATTAATTAATGAGATACAATAAATCTTAACGGTTATATGCACGTAAATCAACGGTTAAGATTTGGTGTAAGACTTATTATTCTTACACCAGTGTAAGATGATCATGTCTCTATTTATAACATTATAAGTGATAAATGATTTTTTTATTATTTTCTGTTTTATCACTATTAAGTTATTTATAAATAATTGAGATTATCTTACTTACTGAATAACACAGAAAATTTTATCCGTGTATTAATTGATTGCTTGCTTAGGAATCGGAGTGGTTAATGGAGAAAAAACAACATTTAAAAGGCTAATTAAGTAATTATAGAGAATCGGGTCACAGGAATAGTACTAGCCTACTAGGGAGGAGAGAGACAGAGAACAAGAGTGAGAGAGCGTGACCGACAAGAAACGAGGCTACTCGACAATGCTCTATCCTTTCTTTTAATTTTTAATACTTTCTTTCTTTCTTTACTTTTTTTTTTAATCAAATTATTTCATCATTTATGTTCATGTTTGTATTGCATTCATAATTTTATATTTACAAAAAAACAAATAATCAACTAATTCCTATTTAAGAACATGCAATAGGTGTAATTTAAACATCAGAGTTTGACGCTTTTTAATTTATGTTGTATATAATTGCTTTATATAATAATTAAAGGGCATCTAAAGAGTTAATCAAATTTGGTCTAATAAAAAACTATATATATGTGTAACAATTAAAAGATGCACAAATTTGCCAATGGCATAGTTGGTTAAATGTTTGTTCCATATCCCTTGAGGGCGTGGGTTCAAACCCCTGACTGATGTGAGGACTTTGTTGGTGAGTGATATGTAATCCCTCCCAGAAATTCTCAAAGAGGTTGAGGGGTCTTCACTGACCCTAGTGGGATACCGGTGTCTAACCTCACTTAAATTTTTCATCAGGTTATTCCATCTACCGAAATTGAGAGAGCCGAATATGCAATAATATTTTAAAAAATGTAAGTATAGGAGATAATTAGAGTGATAAAGACTATTATAATCCTGAAATAAAAGACTATTATAACCTTGAAATAAATTAAAATTATAGAAATATCATGATTTATGTCCCAAAATGAAGCTGGTTATCTAAAGTAATATCGAAAAAACAAACCCAAAAATAAATTGTTATAGTACAACTTGTAAATGCTATTTATCAATGAAAAAAAAATGCTTGTACTCACATTTCTATTTATAAAAATAACAACTCAGGGCTAATTTTATATTTAAAATGTAGAAAAATATAATAAGACACTATATAATGTCGTAAATTTAAAAGTATCATCCAATAATTTGTTGAAAAATAAATAAAGACGGTATATGAGTATAAGTTTATACAAATATGTTAATTTATTTGGTGGTTGAAATATTTTATTTTGGAGACATAACTCGTGGTTGAATTAGATTATTTAAATTTTTAAAAAAAGCTTTCAGAATTAATTTGACTATAGAAAGAATATTTCTACAGCTATTTTGAATGAGGTTATCTACCGTCCAAAAAACTACATCATTCTGATTAATGAAATATGTTTATGTAATTTTAGGTGAATTAATGAAGATTGTTTTCATAATTTTATTTATTTTTTATCATATTTATTTTATTGAAACATCTTTTATTAATTTACCTAGAATCACAGTAACACCCTTCATTAATCAAAGGGTTCTATTAATCTCATGTTCAAGGAGATAAGTTATCTTATGTCATAGAGACAAACTTGTGGGCTCCACCATCTGAAAAAATTAAAAAAAAAAAAAAAAAAAAAAGTGGCACAGTTATTGAAGGGTGTGTAAAAGGAAAAACTTATCTCATGTAGCATGAGAATAGTTTTTCCCTTAATCAAAATATGGAAATATTTACTCTATATTATAAAGTGTTTTCAACAGAAAATTAAGAATATAATGTTAAAACAATATTATATGATATAGCGTGCGCTTCAACTCAACTTGACTTTCAATTCAGAGAAAGCATAAACAAGCTGGCTGTGAATTGGTTCGCACCGTTCTTTCGGGACCCGCATTTCCGGGATGCTGAGCCGTGTTTTACGTTAATTTGTTTTTCGAAATAAACGTCAAAGGACGTGAATCGTATGGCGTAAGGAATTGTCATGATTAACACGTAAGTTGGTGACAATGTAAGAGGTACTGCCCTTTCAAGAACTTAATTTTAAATTTTTTTTTGAGATTTATATATAAGTAATATTTTTCTTATATTGTATAAAAAAAGTATTATCTCTTATTCAAATAATAAATATGAGAGAAAAAAATTGAAGATGAGAAAAAAAAGATTATTGTGAAACCCATTTAAAAATGTGAGTATAGGAGATACTACTTCTCTTACGTAACATAAGAAAAATAATTCCCTTTATATATAGAAATATATGGTAATTTTATATCGATTACATTGTCAATATTAATAATTTATAGCCAACTTGAATCAACAATCAAACAAACCCTTTCTTATTTCATCAATTTTTTCTTCTCTTCCTTTTTCATTTTTCCATACCGAAATATTTCATTAGATTAAAGATGTGTTATTACGAAAAATGTTAAACTAGCCCAAATGTGTTACGTGTCAAGCATTCCCTCGATCATTTTTCACTTTCTTTTAAGCAATATGCTGTGCACATGTTTTGCAGATTCTAGTCGTAATACATTGTATTGTCCCATTTTTTCTAGCGATTGATCTTTACAACTGATGCTCCACTTTTCTTCACTTACAACTGAATGATCGTTGGGTATCCCCATTTAATTTTTGCTCATTTATTATTTTTAGAAATGTATAAAATTATTAATATAATATCATCTAACAAATATTAGAGTTTCAATATTTCGGGTTCGATTCTCATTGTTCCTTAATTTTTTTATAAAATTTCTTAGTATAAATACACTGAGCCTAATATATTATTCACTTTTTAAGCACAATAAATTCTCTGACCAGAGAACGCAATAGAAATATATAAAATTAGAACAAGTCAAATTTTTGCTTTGTATTAATTCTTTACAATCATTATAGGAATAGGCCCAAGTTTTAAGCCCTTGTTGTATATGATTGGGACTACTGTTAGTGTCACCCAACCCAAAACAAAAAAACAAATAGCTATCATTTGGATCCAAAGCATTTCAAAAAACTCAAGACAATTCCACTGTGACTTAACACTTAACAGGACACCACAGCCAACGGACTCGCCTTTTTTGGGGAACAATAGACCCTAATAATGGTAAGATTCAGAAGGATCATGAATATATATTCACACATATGGTGCATTTAGAAACAAAGATAAAATATAAATGATTATCATAAAGAAAAATTGATGTGCAGTTTCACCAAATATAATTCACAAAAAAAAATTTAGCCAATATAATTTTAGCATACAAAGATCATGAAACTAAACAGTTAGTAGAATAGAAAGGAAATCTAATTTATTCTCATCGATCTCATGGAAATTTCCTCAACAGGAAGATAGCATATCGCTCAGACCAATTCAATGAAATTGACCAAATGCCTATGTCATGAGGTAATTTAATGAACAGTAAGTTTCTATTTATAGAGGAGGTGCTTTTACAAATTAATACTAAAAAACATACATGGTGTCACTTTTACCTTAACTGGAACAAAGGGGTAACCGGTAACTGCAATTCAACATAACTAACACAGTTTATTGGATTTACCCCTACCCTTCTCAGACATCTAGTTACCTCAGTTTGTGAAACATCCTAAACCTGTGTGTGCAGGTAGCCACATCCATATATCACTTCTTGTGGGGTGTTTTGAGTATTGTTTGTTGCAACATCTGAAAGTAAGATTGGAGGGTATGCCAGGTCCTGGTCCTCACATGATGTATGCCATGGGCTCAGGCTTGGCTATGACGAGCATAAGCAATGGCAGGTTTAGCCCCCATCACACACTCACCTACACAGTCAACGCCTTCTTTGGACCAGATATTGGTTCCTTCTCTGAGTGGCTTGGCTCAGTCCTGGGTGGACCAGCTGATTCTCTGGGATCTACCTTAGCCGATCTCATCCACCATCCCTTGTACTACATCCTTATCTTGGGACTTCCTCTTTGTTTTCTCTACTCTAGGATATCCTCTTATCTTGTTCAAAGACAGCTTCTTGATTCTGTCTCCAGGGTCAGAGTCTCAGCTTCTATTTATTCTTTGCTTTAACCCTTTATTGTTTTATCTGTTTGTTTATTCTGCAGGGAAAGGGGTGTTGAATCAGCTAACTTTGTTTCTTTGATTATCTATGTAATATGTTAGTAGTAAATGTGAATTATTTAACATCATATGTTTGTAAGATTTGTAAAAGCGTCTGCTTGTGTGAGTGATCTTTATAAGGTTTCATTTAGTTCATTAGACGTTTATGTACACTTAAAAAGAAGTTTGATATTGCTGAAAATTCCATTAGGTTTTACAATATCATTAACTTCATATTGCAGGTGCCACTTACAAGGACGCAATGCTTCTTCTTGATATCAGCTGGATCTTTTACTCACTTTTTTCTAGATGATCTGTTTGAGGTAATATGTAGACACCATTTATGTTGCCAACCGTTTTGTGTCTGCTACTACAAATTTATTGACTAATGTTAAATGAAGCAAAATGAATGGTTTTTCACATAGATGAATAAGCGTCTATATTTTGATTGTCTATGTGAAGAGGAATTATTGTCGCGTGGGTTTAGTATTTCCTTCGTTATATAAATTGATGTAACTTTTATATAACAAGTTCTGTCACATTTTTTTCCTGTCAATTTTGGCCTGATTGGTTGTTAAAATGAGAAACAGCGATTTACTTTTGATTTGTGTTTTAATCTACTTTCATGTTTTTAGATTACATAAGTCATTCGTTGGCATTAGATGCATTGATGGAATTTAAGTGCAGATTAAGCCTGACCCCTTGCCTTTTGTTAGTAGAAGTCTATGAGATTTACATATCGTGGAGCATGAACAGGATGCATAAACTGCAAAATGATAACAACACATATATACGCTTGAGATGAGCCATACGCATCTTAGATGTCATGTCCAAAATTGTGTCAAGCAACATTTATTAGATTGTTTGCAGTTTTATTTTACTCTTATATGGTATGTGTTACATGTATTATCAACATTTGATTATTTCAATCAGTAAAATCTAATAATGAATAAATATTTGGGTTTCAACCCTTTTAGTAGTACTCCTTCCGTTTTAGTGATTTGAGAATATTAAACCAATCTCATCAGTCAAATAATTCAACTGAAATAATGGAAACGCTAGGAAATTTGTTGAAATCTCATTTAAATTATGTGAATGGAAAAGAACAATTTAAGATTTTTAATCTAAGAAGATAATGTCATGATCCATTCCATTTACCTTAATTTCTGCTCTCCAGGATTCCCGTGTAATTTTATATTGAATATACTGAACTGCTTGCTATTCTACTTGCGTGTGTATGGTCTTTTAAGGGTCAATGAACCTTATTTGCCTATCATATTGTATCAATTGACCATGTTTATGGCTTTTAAACTTTGGTTTGCCTTGTATTTTTGTTTCATAAGGTTAACATATTTGTCTCTCTTTAGCTCACTACCTTTATTTTTTGGCCATCCTTAAGTTCATTACCTAAATTCTGAAGTAAAAACTTGAATTTTATGATCTTCATTCGAGCATTTACAAAGTACAATTATAGTGCTATTGGCTATTCTTTTGATGGAAACTAAGGCACAAACTTGGAATTCATCTGAATTTTACTGGTCTGCAAATTATCTAACGATGTCCAAACTAAAGCCAAATGCTGCAGCCACTTTGTTACAATTCGTCCTGAAAATTTACTCTTATACACTCCTAACTGATTGACACATTATCTTCAAAATCATATAGGAGAATGGGAAAACAACCACTTACACTTGGATTTTGAGCACTGGCTGGTGGAAAGGTAGAGCACCGGTTAACCCAGATGCTGTTATTGTAGTGGGCTTCTTATGTGCTTGCTTAATTGGAGGCTTTTTTTACCTCAACAGGTGTTTGTTTTTGCAACTTTCCATGTTAACCATCAAGTTATATTGTAGACACAGCATAATTTTGACATATATTCTTCATTACCATGCAGAGCAAGTGCCTCAAACTCCATAAAGAAAAAGTCATATCAGTCAATGCTACTTATCTTGTCCATAGCTTCCTTATACTGCTTATGGTGTGCAATACAGATATACTGGATCAATCCACGTCGTCCACCAGTTGGTGAAGAGGCTGATCTTGGTGTTCTTGTGTTTTTAGCTATTTATTTCTTTCTACCTTATGGTTTGTGTATAATGTCCATGTACCCAAAAGATTTTGATACAAATCAAATTCCTCTTTAACAGTGTATATGTGATGTTAAGCATCCATTGCTCCTATAAATGTACCATGTTATCTGTATCTTATTGCAAAGTGATTGAATGTAGAAACTTGATATTTGTCTCCCGTCATAATATACTTTGTAAGTTGTTCGAATAAAGCTTCAAGTAGCTATTAATAACATTAAATTTATCTTCATGGGAATCCTTTCACCCATAAATATGAAGAACAAACAATACAATGTTTAACAGAAATTCCTAAACACTACTCAGAGTTCTTTGTCAATATCTTTTTTGGATCAATAACCTTCTCCACAAAAGAAGGCAGACAGAATGCAGCAGCATGGATCTGTAGTAACAAAAAAAGAAAAAGCAAGAGAGGAACAGGCAATTAAGTTAGTTGAAAAGAGAACAAAGGAAAACAAATAAGTAGTTTAATCATTGAATTAGAATCATTTCAATAGATTACCTCTGGGTTATAAAACTTGGGAGGTCCCTTTGCAACCCCATTGTGCTCTGGATTCAGTGGATTTATTGGGTGTTTGAAGTTAACTGGTGGACCCTCCGTGGAGCAAAGCATAAATCCAATTACACCACTGGTAAACCAAAACAAAGAAACACTTCTTAACAAAAACTTTTCATAATACCCCATTTTTGGGAGAGAGTTAGAAATGAGAAAAGGTAAACAAAGAAGTTTAATAAGAAATAAATGCCTTGCATATGTAGGAACTGTGGTCCAAGCATAGTTGACGGAGCCCTTGAATATCTTCTTGCAATCTGCTATGGTATCTGCAATGATAAAGTTCTCATGCCACAAGCTTTCTGCTGGAGCAGACAGCACTCCACCGGGTCGAAGAGCCTTTGCTACTGACTCCAAGAAGCAGTTATCTGCAAGCACTTCTGCAATAGGTCCTGCATGACATTGAACTTCTTTTACTTCTTTTAAGGCTTTTAAGAATGAGAATTTTCTTTTCTCACTATAGCTGCAACTTTAAGTTGACAGGAAGAAAAGATAGTTTTACCCATTGGGTTGAAAGCATCCAATATAATAGCATCATAAGTGCCCTCAGGAGCAGAATTGATGAACGCAATTCCTGAATACATTTGTCAGATATTTAATATATAGAGAAATGTTTGCTTTGTAAGTTAGAAAACAAATGGCTTAACTTCTTACCATCAGTGATATGAACATGCACTCGAGGATCCTGGTAACCAACTGCTACATCCGGGAAAAAGTTCTTATAAACCTGTATCCTCAAAAGCATTAAGAAATTAGTATGGTTCTTTTTAGAAAATATTCTTCAAAGCAATGCATATAAAAAAAACCACTCCCTGTGTGGGGTGGAGGAAATCCTTGTACGCAGCTTTACCCTTGCATAATTGCAAAGAGGCTATTTCCTGGATTCGAACCCATGACCTTTCAGTCATGAAGGAACAGTTTTACCACTGCTCCGGTTCGCCCCTTAAAGTAATGCATATATACAAGCAGAAAATTTTAATAAGGGTTCTTTTTATTTGTAATACATCTGTGTCAAAGTTCATAAAAGGTGGAACTTAGGAATGTTAACATAAAGACTCACATCAATCACCATTTTGTCTATTTCACATATATCAATATGCTCAACAGAAGTCTTAGATTCTGAAATAATACTCATTCATTCAAGTGAGGAAAAAATGAAAAACAGAACTAAGTTTTCCTATACACAGAAGACTTAAATAGAAGGAAAAGGCCTAGTCTAAAGCAAGCCCAATAAACAAAATGGGCCTCAACAGAAAACTAAAACTCTAACAAACATAAAACAGAAAACTAACTTTCTAACAAACTCAAAACAGAAAGTTAGTATATCAACACCCCCCCTCAAGTTGGCATGTGGATATCTTTAAATCCCAACTTGTCTATAAAATCACGAAAATGAGAAGGATGGAGGGCTTTGGTAAACATGTCCGCAAGCTGGTGGGATGAAGCAATAGGTATCAAGTGAATCAAACCCTGCAGAATATGATGACGTGTAACATGACAATCAAGCTCTATATGCTTGCTTCTTTCATGAAATGAAGGATTATGAGCTAAATGAATCGCAGCATGATTATCACAATATAACATAGCAGGACCAGAAACTGAAACACGAAGATCATGTAGAAGATAGGTAAGCCATTGAATCTCGCAAGTCAAGGAGGCTAAGGCACGGTATTCTGCTTCAGCTGAGGATCGACTCACAGTAGTTTGCTTCTTGGATTTCCAAGAAATTAAAGAAGTGCCAAGAAAAACACAAAACCCCGTAATGGATCGACGGGTATCCAAGCATGTAGCCCAATCAGCATCACTAAAGCCAGAAAGTGTAAGAGAACTGCTAGAAGAAAAGAACAATCCCTTTCCAGGAGCCCCCTTTAGATATCTGAGTACTCGAATAGCAGCATCAAAATGAGCTATCATCGGGTTTGCCACAAACTGACTAAGCTGTTGAACAGCAAAGGATATGTCAGGTCTGGTATTAGCAAGATACAGTAAACGTCCCACAAGTCGACGGTATGATGCAGGATCTGCACAAGGATCCCCTTGATTCTGGCATAAACGAAGAGTTGGCTCCATGGGTGTGGATGCAGCCTTGGCCCCAAGCAAACCACTGTCTGCAAGCAGTTCAAGAACATACTTCCGTTGATTAATGACAATCCCATGAGGTGATCGAGCTATTTCAAGACCAAGAAAAAATTTCAAAGGTCCTAAATCTTTGATGCAAAACTGTTGATCAAGATGTCTTTTGACAGAATTGATCTCATCCATATTGTCACCAACCAGGACCATGTCATCAACATACACTAGTAATGCAGTAAAGGTACCATTGCTAACCTTTGTGAATAAGGAGTGATCAGCCGAAGATTGTGAGTATCCAAGAAGCAGAAGTTCAGTGGTAAGACGAGCATTCCACTGACGGCTAGCTTGTTTAAGCCCATAGAGTGATTTTTGGAGCTTACAGACTTGGTTTGGATGAGGAGGTGAGACCCCATCTGGAACAGACATGTAGACTTCTTCAAGAAGATCACCATGAAGAAAAGCGTTGTTTATGTCAAGTTGTTCCATGAAATAGCCACGAGCTGCAGCAATTGCTAATAGCAACCGAATAGTGGTGAGTTTTGCAACAGGGGAGAAGGTTTCAAAATAGTCTACACCTTCCATTTGATTGTATCCCTTTGCAACAAGACGTGCCTTGTATCGAGAAATTGATCCATCTTGATTATGTTTAATCTTGTAAACCCATTTGGATCCAATTGGACGTTTACCATGAGGTAAATCAACAAAAGTCCAGGTTTGATTTTTGTTTAAAGCATGTATTTCTTCAGCCATGGCAGTAACCCATTCACTAGATTGTGAAGCTTGTTTGTATGTACGTGGTTCGGCAAAAGAACTGATGTTGTGACAGAAGGATGAGTGTTCAGTTGAACACTTAGTGTAAGAAAGCACTGAAGAGATTGGATGGACAGTAGAGGCAATGGAACTGTTGCACAAGTAGTCTTGGAGATGTTTTGGTGGAATACTGACTCTGTTGGATCTTCGAAGAACAACAGGAGGCTGAGGTTCTGCAGACCCAGAAGAACCATCATTACTGTCATGTTGTGAGCCGATATGCTGTGATGCATCATCTTGAACTGGTTCATTATCAATCAAATGATCTGTTACTGATGATGGCTGCTGAAGGAGAACAGGTGGACAAACAGGAGTGTCTCTATTACTGCTGCATGGTATATCATATGAAATAGAAGGTTCAGCTACAAATGGCAGGCATTGAGTATCACCTGATTGTTCTGGAAATTGATTAGTTGAAAATGGAAAGAAACCTTCATGGAAAACCACATTTCTTGAAAGGAAAATTTGCTTAGATGACACATCATACAATATGTACCCTTTTACTCCATCTTTGTGACCCAGATATAAGCATTTCCTAGCTCTAGCATCAAATTTAAGACGCCCATTGACATTGGTTGAAGCAAAAGCTAAACATCCAAAGACTTTGAGATGAATCAGTATTGGTGGCTTTTTATACAGCAACTCATATGGACTTTTGTTGTGCAAAACAGGGGAATTAAGACGATTAACAAGATGTATGGCATGCATAACACAATATGACCACATACTCTTTGGTATATTACTTTGAAAAAGTAAAGCTCTTGCAATATTCAATAGATGCTGGTGCTTCCTCTCTACAGTTCCATTTTGCTTTGGAGTCTCAATGCATGAGGTTTGATGAATTATTCCTTTTTGAGCAAAAAATTCATGCATTAAGAATTCTTGTCCATTGTCACTTCGAAAAGTTTTGACAGTAACACCAAACTGATTTTCAATGAGTGCAACAAAGGATCTAATGTGATTCTTGGTTTCACCTTTAGACTTCATAAGTATGCCCCAAGTAAAGCGTGTGTGATCATCTACTATAGTCAAAAGGAATCGATGCCCATGAATAGATGAAATCGAGTAAGGCCCCCAAATGTCAATATGAACCAAATCAAAGGCTGAATTGGAAACACTTGAACTAGTATTGAAAGGTAATTTCCTTTGTTTAGCCAAATGGCATATGTCACACGGTTCATCAGTATCTCTACAAGAAATAAAAGGATGTTGAGCTATCATGGCTCTTATTACAGATTTTGAGCAGTGTCCTAGTCGAGAATGCCATATATCACTGGTTGAAGACTGCATAGCTGCTTTCTTATTCTGAGCAGTATGACTCCACTGTCCTTCTCCCTTTGTGTCATATGAGTTACTGCAATGTTGATTCAGAATGTAGAGACCTCTCTCCAGCTTAGCAGAACCAATCATTAGCTTGGAAGGAATTTGCTGAATGATACAGTGTAGATGCTGGAAAATCACAGTGCAATTAGTTTCTTGAGTCAACTTATTTATTGAAATCAAATTGACCTTGAACTCTTCAACATATAACACATTAGTCAATGTTAAAGTCTTGGAAAGAATAGCAGTTCCAGAATGAAAGGATAACACCTGTTTTCCATTAGGTAGAGTGATAGCTATTGGTTCTATCTTTTTAATGCAAGATAAACTGTCCCAGGAATGAGTGATGTGATCAGTTGCTCCAGTGTCTAAAATCCACCGAATTTTAGATTTACCTGAGGATGAATCTGTAGTTTCAGCATTTAGAACCTTTGTCTCTACCATGTTGCTGACATGAGGGGAACCTTGTTGCACAGATTGTTGTATCATTCCAAGAATAGTTTGATACTGGTCCTTTGTGAAAGCTTCTTTGGAATCAGGTTGCAAGGCTGCTTGGTTGTGTGGAACATTAGGATCATGATTCTGACTTGCATCAACAATATTTGCCTTGTGTACATTATTTGGCCTATATTCAGCATTTCTCTGTTTGAAACCTGGTGGATATCCATGCTTCTCAAAGCATGTCTCCACTGTATGACTTGTCTTCCCACAAAAAGTGCATAGTCTGTTCGATCCTGTTCTCCCTCGAACACCATAAGATCCACGTCCTCTGCCACGTGCTTGATAAGGCTGTGATCGTCCTCTGCCTTGATCAGCAGAATTGTAGAAAGTTTTTGGACCATCAAAAGTAAGAGAGTTACCTTCAAGTTGCAACTGTCTTTCTTGCTGTATGACCATCGAGAAAACTCGATTAATCGATGGTAGAGGATCCATCATCATGACTTGAGATCTAACATGACTAAATCGTTCATTTAGTCCTTTAAGAAAACGAATAGAGTAGTCTCTTTCACGATTACTTCTAACCATTGAAGCAATTGAACAGCAAGGTTTAATACACTTGCATGTTGGTGTTGGCTGTAGTGCTTCAAGCTCATCCCATAGGATCTTGAGACGCGTATAGTAATCAGAGATGCTACTTTCTCCTTGATGCATCCTGTAAATCTCATCCTGCAGATCTGAAATCTTGAAGATATCTGATTGAGAAAACCTCTCTTTGAGATCATCCCACACATCTGAAGCACGATCCATCCACAAAATCGATTGTGAGATAGATTGAGTTATGGAACGATGTAACCATGACAGCACCATGGTGTTACACCGTTCCCAAGCAGCAAAGTAAGGATCAAAAGGATCTGGAGCAGAAATGGTTCCATTAACGAAACCAAGTTTATTCTTCGATATTAAAGCCATCTTCATAGATCTGGCCCAACTGTGATAATTCTTTCCATCCATGAGTGAAGACACCAACACCAGAGAAGGATTTTCATTAGGATGCACATAATAAGTGCTTCCTGGATTCGAAGGATCATCAACGATCGGAATAGAGGCTGCGGAAGTAGAGATCGGATCTGTAACAACCGGAATTTGGTTTGATGCATTCCCTTGACGTATGTCGGAACTCTGATTCGCCATCTTTCAAACTTCAAAGCAAGCAAAGCAAGAACAAGAACAGATCGAGAACAAGAAAGCAAGAAAGAAAGAAGATTCAAGAAAGCAAAACAAGATCGGCGAATATCAGAGCTCCTTGAGCTCTGATACCATCTTAGATTCTGAAATAATACTCATTCATTCAAGTGAGGAAAAAATGAAAAACAGAACTAAGTTTTCCTATACACAGAAGACTTAAATAGAAGGAAAAGGCCTAGTCTAAAGCAAGCCCAATAAACAAAATGGGCCTCAACAGAAAACTAAAACTCTAACAAACATAAAACAGAAAACTAACTTTCTAACAAACTCAAAACAGAAAGTTAGTATATCAACAAGAAGAATGGCGAGATATCTCTCTCAGAATTCCACCATCTCCTCCTCCAACTAGCAGCACCTGTAATGTTCATAAACCCCTTGTTAAACAAATTTTCTCTCTTGGTTCTTTCAGAAATGTTTCTTTTTCCCCCAATAGCTAGGCTCTTAGTTTCACTTGGGAGGAATAGAGAATGAAGAACAGAAAAAACCTTGTTTGGATATGGAATGGAGCACAGTGCAAGGTGAGTGAGCATCTCTTGGTAAGCAAATTCATCATTCTCTGTCAGCTGGATATACCCATCCAGAATTGCAACCTTGCCATTTCTTGATGACTGCACAAATAGTCATCAACATTTTATTCAAATGCAACAAAGGAAGAATATAATAAAATAACTTGGCTGACAGATTTAGATCCACTTATATTTCTTAAACAAATGACAGTATTATAAGAGAAATGGACACAAACTATTTCTGTATCGAACTGCTGGATAGCCACATAAATAATGTTTCTCTTAATTATCTTTTAGGTTTTGAAGGACGTTTGGTACAGGAGAAATTTTTTTTTTGTCCGGGAATCTCGATTTTTTAAAATACAATTTTTTATATTCAATTTATAATAATATTCGAAAATTTAAAATTTAAAAAAATTCAGTTTCCAAAAATCCTGAAGAACCGCGTACCAAACGGCCCTTAAGGAAAAATAAAAACAAATAATCAAAGTGTTTCGTGCAAATCAACGTGAGGCGGCCTCAATGATGAAACACTTAATGTAATATTTACAAATGTTTTATTTACTAATGAAAAATCACTACCAAAATTGAGCACAATTTTTTATTTTTTTACTTACATGTGACATGAATGTATGTAAAAGAAAGAAAAATATTTTTTTTTATGCATTTTGAAGGAATAGTATAAATAAAAGAGTATAACACACGTGCTTGAGTCACACTATAATTTCTTGGGTTATTTTCACGACTAATGCATAGGATTAAAATTTTCGTGGTATATTAATATAAAAAATAACTCAAAGTTTATTATAATCCAATGTTATTAACTCGGATGTCATCGACCCAATAAAATTACTAGGTCAGTAATTTATTGATTTAAGTAATAAGTTATTGGTTAAACCGATTGAACCGCATACATTTATATATATATATATATATATATATATGAAAATATAATATAAAAAAAATATTATAAGTAGCAACAGGTGGCTCAATGGTTGGTTATGGAGCTATGCAAGTGGTAGAGCAAGGTTCGACACCTATCACCGGTAATTCAACAAAAAAACTGAAGCAATTTCAAAAACAAAACTGTTTAAGAGCTTTTGATTTTTTACCTTCATTATAAAAAAACTCTTTCTATTAAAAGAGATTTTATAAAAACTTGTTTGGCCTAAATTCTACTTGTAAGGAGAAGAGAAACTAGCCTAAATTCTACTTGTAAGTAGAAGAGAAACTAAAAGAGACCTCTACTTAGCACCATTTATCCAAAAAGTTAATATAAATATAAATATAATAAGAAATTTACACCTATCATTTAACGTGACCATAATAACTTTCCTACACAAACAACTTTTTGTGGGACCCACAAGTTTTGAAGTAAAAAAAAAAAATTCTGGCATGTAAAACGAATCTCTATAACATAACACAATCACTCTTCCTACAACATAATTCTTATAAAACCCATATAATAATCATATTATAACTTAAAAGATGCCTTCACTTAATGATTGGTGATGGATTTATGCAAGTGGGGCACTGCCTGCAATTAGTTAATGGTCTGGTTTTCGGTAGGACCGAACCGGACCAGGTGGGTCTGATTTGCCCAACAATGATAATACCTTTTGTATTATGTTATGTGCTACAAAATTGGGATAAAAAAAGAGCAATAGTTGTTGTCTTTTTCTCATTTTGTGCCTTGCAAAAGATTTTTAACCTAGTTTTTTTTTTTTGGATATCAACAGAAACAAAAAAACAAAACAAAACGATTTTTAACCTAGTTTAGTAGGTAATAAAAATGGGAAATGAATTGGTAATGTTACAGAAATAAAAGTAACATTCTTGTAGACACAATATAGAAGAGAGAGAAAGTCAGATGAGTGGAAGAAAAAAAAAAACTTGTAGGCCCCACATATTTATTGTGTGTGGAGGACTAAAGAGTAACTTCCCTGTTACATGATACATACATAACCCAATAAAAATTGTCAGGTTTGTTATATCCCTTTAGTTATTTTCTATTTAATATTTGTACTAATTTAATAATCAAATAAAATACATTATTCTTCATAATATTATCCTTAATATTTATAGCATATGAAACGAATTATGAACAAGTACCTCAAATACAAGGATATCTTGAAATTCTGATTTCCCTTGGAATATGACCTTTTCCATCTTGTATATGTGTGCTTCTCCTGTACAATTATTCGATATGATAATTAATAGCACAAAATGCTGCAAATAAATAATAATGTGATATATCATTTTTCACATTCTAGTCGCCTATGGCTTTAATGTTTATTGAGTGAATGTAGATAATTATCTATATTCACTCTCAAAATGATGTCATTTTGGGTTGAAAAATTAAATAATTGTAATGAAAAAGACTATTATAACGCTGAAATAAATTATAATTACAAAAATACCTTGATTTTAGTCTTAAAATGGTATCGTTTTGAGCTTCATGTAGATAAATGATCTACAATGACCGTAGAAAAGTGAACCCTATATATATATATGAGAAAAATATTTTTCAAACAGCTTGAGATATATTTATCTTTATCTATCTAAAAATTACATCATTTTGTTTATTAATTACTTTATATTAATTTATTCACCTTTAAAGGTTGTGATTTCCTTTTTATCTCTCTTCCTTTATCACCATTGAGAAAAGAATTCTCCTACCATATGAGAAAAGAATTCTCATACCATATGAGAAAATATTTTCCATATATATATATATATATATATATATATATATATATATATATATATATATATATATATATATGATCCTCTGGCACAAGTGTCAAATTTGAAATTTGACACCTCATCTGAAAGCCGTTATCAAAAAAGATCAACGATCTGATTTGTAAGCATGTGACACAATTGATCTTTTTTGATCTAACGGCTCTCAAATGAGGTGTCAAATTTCAAATTTGACACCGGTGTCAAAGGATCCTATCTCATATGTGTATGTGTGTGTTTTATCACCTTTGTAACTAACTTAATCATCATTAGATCAGAATTAAATCTAATGGCTCACAATCAATCCTTACAATTCTAATTTTTACTCTTCATCGTGTCTCACCTTCTCTCTATGTCTAACAACTCTCTCTTCATTCTTTCTCTTCTACTGCCAAAATTCATTCCAGTGATCATTGATAGATTTCGCCGTGGAATAACACTACCAATTGGATATGTAAATCCTAAAAATAAAATTATTTTTATACGTTTTATCTTTTTATTATTAAATATAAAAAAAAAATTAATTTCATAGTCAGCCGTGGAATAACACTACCAATTGGGTATCTAAATACTAAAAAGGCCCACTTGAAAATTAAACACCAAATAAAAATATTTTTTTTTTTTGAAAACTAATATAAAATAAATTTGTTGTCACAGCATATAAATCAGTATAAGTAATTGAATCCTCCCTAGAGAAACTTGGCATGAAGTAAGAATACCTGGCCAAGATTCATCAGCATACCATCCAGGAAACGCAGAAAATGTGCCCTTAAGTCCTTCGGTATTCTCCACCTTTCTTTTATCTGCTACATTTTGATGATCAATATTTTCACCCTGCACTTGTGAATTGTTGGGAAACTGAGATACAACACTATTCTCTTTGGCCATGGGACTTGGTGCTTTGTAAAACTTCGTTAGCTTCTTGATATCTCTCAAAATTGAAAATGGCCTTGCTCCTTCGGTTTTTCAATGCTTATGTCTTTTTTTATAACTTGCTGGTAAATGAATTTGGTAGCTCTTAAGAAACTGATGCTCTTTTTTATGCATGGCTCAATTTCCAAGGGGCAAGCACATTTTTGTTACCTTGGAAAAAATTTAAAAAGGAAAAAGAGTAACTTCCACTGCGTTAAGACCTTGACCCAATATAATTATTGTATATTGGTGGTGAGCTACCATATAAAAAGTGGAACATTTAATACACGTAGAATATAAAATTAGAACAAAGTTATCCAAATACTCGTACCAAAATTGAAATTTGATTTTACAATAATAATTATTGGAAATCGACAACACACAAATCAAAATTGAAAAAAAAAAAAAGAGAGAAAGAATTACCCCAGTTGTCTTTCTGCTAATCCCAACAAGAGCCTTTATCAGTATCGAAGTATGAGTCATACCCAACAATAATAAATGTTTGGATGTTTATTATTGGGAATAAATGCTGTCTGAATTATATTTATTTTGTTTAAAATAAGTAATCACAAACTTTTGAATTGATACTAGTGGTGGTTAAACTTTTCCAAACTATTTAAATAAACTCGCTTGTAAATCAAATAATTTGTTAAGTACATAATTTACACATATTCAATAATATACTTCACAAAGTTTAATTTCTTCATATCTTTTTCAAAAATTAATATTTTTACCTTTGTAATTTAATTTCATTTTTAACTATTCAATATTTATTAAAAAATCATAGATTAAATATATATTTTTAAATATAGACAGATATGGTAGGTTACTACATCTTGCAAATTACATTATAAAGTATGCTGTCTTGGCTAGTGAATTGAATGATTTGTTTGCAAGTTTCAAAAATATTTTAAACCTTTTTTTATGTGAAAAAACTTATTATGATCATTAAACGTGATAAGATTCAGAGAGTGTATCTGTATATTTCCTTTTATTATAACAAAGATTTATAAAATCAGTTAAAAAAATCACATAATTAAACAAATAAAACTTAGTGGTATTATTATTAAAACCGCTCTTTCAAGTTTAACTCTCTCTCTCTGCCCTTAATAATAATTATAATCTAAATAAATAACACACACAAAAAAAACAATGTAATGAGCCCGTTGCCATAACTTATTTTAAATTATTAAACGGAAGATTTTACTTTGACGTAGTTTAATTTTATATATAAATACATTTTGTGCAGTGATTTTTTTAATACTCATTTAAGTCTTCAAAATAAAATTATCACTGCTAAATTGTGTAATATTAACTTTCTAAATTTATTTGAATATACCCATTTTTAAATTTTTTCAATGATTTTTTTAATACTCATTTAAGTCTTCAAAATAAAATTATCACTGCTAAATTGTTTAATATTAACTTTCTTAATTTATTTGAATATACCCATTTTTGAGTTTTCAAATATAAAAGAAAAGAAAGTTCTATTACTAAAACTTCATTTTGTCGTAGATCTTTTTCAAACTAAGAAATTATTATGTTGGTATTTCTTCATGGGAATAACATGTGTCATTTTAAAGGATATAATCTTATATTATTTTAGATCCTAACCGTTGATTTCCGAGACGGTTATTTCCCTTTCAAATTATAATTAATTAATAATAAATTTGACCCATTAAATTACTAAAATTATAACCGTTGATGTCAGAAATCAACTTTTTGATATAAGTTATATTATTATGTTGGTATTTCTTGTTTATGTTAATATTTATGTTAATAAAAAAAACTACACACCGGATACCAAAAAAAAAAGTTACACACCTCTATCTCTTTGTTTCTCGCCTTAGATTTGGTATCTGTCTCTCTCTCTTCTTAACAAATTACACCTCTCGTTTCTCTCTCTATTGTATTGATTTCCCCTCTTTCTCTCTCCCTTTCTTCTCTCGTTGGAAAATTTATATACTACATTTTGCAAGGTCCCATTAATTTGACTTCACACATTGTCATTAAAATAACTGAAAAACAAACAATTTAGTAAACCTAAAACAATAAGGACAAAGGCAAAAACTTATGTGAAAGAAAAGTTAGCCATCTCCAACATATGCAATGTCATTTTTTTTTTTGAAATAAATGTTCTCTCACTTTAATCTTGACAATGTGCACCTCTAATACAATCCATTTTTTTTTATTTTTTTTTTGATAACAATACAATCCATTTTAATTGTTCTTACTCTCACTCACTCACAGCAATCAAACAAGTAAAAAGGAAAGAGATAATTTTTAATTAAAGAAAGAGAATGTTTGATTAAAGAAAAGAAGAGAGAATATTTGACTAATGAAAAAGAAGAGAGAAGAAAGAGAAGGGAATATCAATATATTTGGAAATTGTTAATTTAAATATAATCCAATTGGACAAAAGTAATAATAAAAACAAGAAAATTAAATTGATCGGCAATGTATAACCTGCCCATTTAATAATTGTCTTTTTCAGAAAAAAAAAGAAAAGAAAAAAAACCACAACTTTCCTCAATGTATATAGGGATAGACAAATTTGATGCATTTAGTTGAAGGGACTTATGCAATATTAAGGTTTGCCTCTAAAAAAGCACTTGTAAAATGGGACAAGTTCATTCTCCGATTACCTGAAGCAACTATTATTAGTTTCGTACTTGCCATAGGCAAAGCACTAGAGAAAGGACAAAATATATTTTGATATAACTATTCGTAATAAGATAAAAATGGAAAGGACAAAATATATTTTGATACAATTATTCGTAACAAGATTAAAACCAAAAAGAAAATACAGGGAGGAATAGACCGTACAGCCCACTATCCAGCCTCAAACTTTTCGTTGTGGGAAAATGGAAATGAAAAAGGAGATGTATTCAGCATTCAGAAAGATTCACGTGTTTCTTCATCCTTGGAACATAAAGGTGGATAAGCATACTGGTAAAAAAATTAATTTATTGTATTTTAAGTAAAAAATTATAATTTTATTATTGTTTTGAAAATAATTATGTATTTATTACATAATTTTATGTTCAAATTGAAAGTCACACGTAATTGCGTCACGCCACATGTAGGCGTCACCTCTATGTGGGTCACGAATAAATTTTTGGTGTTATTGTAAGATTAAAACCAAAAAGAAAATAGACGGAGGAATAGACATTAGACAGTACACCCCACTATCCAGCCTCAAACTTTTCGTTGTGGGAAAATGGAAATGAAAAAGATGTATTCAGCATTAAAATTCTCTCTCCTTTGTCAAAAAAAAATTTTTTCTCTCTATTTTGATGTGTAATAAATTTATTATTATTTTAAAAATAATTATATATTTATTACACAATGTCACACTCAAATTGAGTATCACATCCTATGTGGGTCACACCTAAATGGATCATGACATGTGATTTCCAATCTGGACCTCTCACACACAAATATAAAGTCTAACTAGGACGAGAATTGTGTAAAAACATCTATATAAATTTGTAATTTTTTTATTTAAAATGTAATAATTTTTTTTATTTTTTTTGCCTAAACATGTTTTCTCAATATTCTTCTGACATTCTCATAATTGACTTTAATATGTGTACCAACTCTACTAAGATTATTCAGAGTTCAAAATGATTGTCACAAATCAAGGATATACAACAAAAAATTGTATTTCCCAGATAGAATACAACGCATATTCTGGATTTTAAATCTAACCATTACAAAAAGGCATATGCCTAATAACTAATAATTGCGCATATTTGTTTATAACCATTTACCATTATTAAAAGGGATATACCTAATAACTCATAATTGCGCATATTTGTTATATGATAGTGAGATAAATACTCTTTTATCATAAATTTTTATGAAATAAATTCTCAACAGTGTTTTTAAGGCTCGTGTTAAAAAAATAAATTATTAATATAAAGCAGATAACTATCTTTCTTTCAAAAAAAAAAAAAACAGATAAATATCTTTTAATAATTACGATGATTAAATAAGTAACAATAATTTTTTAAACATTTTAACCTGTATCTTAAGGAAAAAAGTTAACAAAACACCAAAAAAAAGTAATAACAAAATATGAAATTTAAAATATTAGATAATTAATGAGTTCAAAATCAATAATCAGAGTACTTAAAAACTTTCTAAATTTGAATTGTGAGGGACTGTTGGTAGTGTACCAACCACACATGATTTTAATGAGAAGAAGATGGATGAATCAGTCCTGCACAAACTCTATATTTTAATGAGACCTCTGGATTTTTGTTATCATGAATTTTCATTTTTTTGTTTTAAATATTGATAAGGGGGAGATAGGTGGCTTAATTGTGTTTAAACGATTAGCTTTAATTTTTTTGAAATGAAATAAATTGCAAAACTAAATTCTATTCAATAAGTTTACATTTGTAACGAAAACTCAAGGGAAAAACTAAATAAACAGACCTTGAAACACATAAATTTCACAAGACAACCAATCGCTCCAATTTGTTTGAGTGTTCGTTTCTTTCTTTCTAATTTTTTTTTTTTTTTTATCATAGTAGATATAGCACATCCTTTCCAATCGTACTACTTGTTGACTAAACAAAAAGATTATAATTAAAAAACGTATTTTGATTCAAAATGGACTAACTATAGTGTTTTCGGTAGGTACGTTAAATTATTACAGGCGGTAATTTGTCCCCTTCTAATATCATCAATAATCAAGAAATGCATCTATTAATTATTGTTTTGTTTTAAAGCAGTGGTGGTAATGGATTCATAAACTCTAGCCTCTTTTTTATTTTATTTTTTTATTTTTTATTTTTTTCCATCTTTGCATCTAATATGGAATGGACGGTGTTCATATTGCAACTTATAAAACAGCATGATTCTTTAGCAAAAGATGTCAAAGTCATCGGTCAAAAATTGTAACCGCACTGAGTTTATTTCTGCATTCATTAGAAGAGGTTTGATAAAAAGATACTCGCCTTGAAGTTGAAGGTTTCATACATTCTTAGAAGAAGAAGACTAAAAACTGAAATCAAATAGTAAAGAGGTAGATTTTGTTGGATGTGGGGCATATCTGCCCATTTAGCATTGGTTAAGGTGCTCCCTTCTCCAACTTGTATTTGAAATTATTGATTAAGAGGGAAGGATATTGTAATAATTAATTAGGATTATTATCAATGTTATTACCAATCAGTTTTACCATTAGATTGATTATGTTGACCTAACGATTATATTTATTCCATCTTTGTAAGCATTAACTACGGAGAATCATAATCGTACAAAGATAAAAATAAATATAACCATTGGATTAACATAATTGATCTATCAATAAAATTGATTGGTAACAATATTAATAATAACCCTAATTAATTATTACAATATCTCACCCCTTACTTAAATTGAAATAACCTCTTATCAGTTTAATTAATGTGTTTGGTCTATTTAATGAGTTCAATCCCACTACTCAAATTGTTTTTTTGTAGCCCGGTCTCGCGTATTCACCCAACCAAAAGGAAACAGGCAGAAAAAAACAAAATTATGCGATTCAACAAACCCAATTCTTTACGAGAAAGCTTATACTTACTACTAATTAAATTTATCATTTTTTATCATTAAATCTTAATTATTGATTTTCCTCAATTTAACAGTTAAAAGAGGTTCATATTTCTGCAGCTGTTGTACGTGCAACAATCAAATACTTGCTATATATACGTGAAAACATTAAATGCGGAGAATCATAATCATATAAAAGATGAAAGCACTAAATGTGGGAAATCATAATTATACACATGTCGTTGTTATACGTAAAAATGTTTGAGAAATGACTTGACCCAATTAAAATTTAGGGAAACGTGTTTGTCATTTTGAATGACATAAAGTTATGTCATTTTAAGAGATAGATAGACACAGAAAAAAATTATTTGAATTTTAAATTAAAAAAATCACTCACTTTCTTTCTCCCATGATTTCCATTTTTTCCGTGTCTATCTCTCTTCTAAAATGACATAACTTATGTCATTTAAAATGAAATAATTTATGTCATTTTAAATGACAAACATCGAACCCTAAAATTTAATAATAAAAAGTGACAAACTTAATTGATAAGTATATTCCTTCCCATTGTTCATATACTATTAGAGGCTATATAGCCCACAGTTTAATTTGTAAAGAAGCTTTAAATTGATGGAATCGTTCTCATTCAATTGTAGTTTTCATACTGGATTTGTTCATATTCAGTGTCATTTTATGTCTTTTTTTTTTTTTTTAATACAATGGCTGATCTATGACTTTCTATAAAGTGAAAACTATTCAAACCTTTTATTAGTAGTCCACTCTTAATACCTACTTAGATCAATTTATTTATAATTCGGAATACTTTATGATCAAATTCTTATTAAGAGAGTTTTTTTATTAAAAAAGGATATTTTTCTCCTAAAATTAACCATAACCAAACACATTTTATTTGAAGTTTTATTTAGGATAATGTTTTCCTCCTTTTACATGACACAAGCAATTTTCCTACACAAACATAAAAATGGGCCCATCAATTCTTTTACTTTTCTTTTATTTTAAAAATAGTGGACTCCACAATTGATTGTCTGACATAAACTAAGAATTTTCATACAATATAATATTAATTTTTCCCATAAAACCTCAAAAATGTGGTTCGGTCTAAAATTGGTTTTTTCTTTATTTTTTCTTCTTTTTAATTGGTATATTAATGGACCATTAATTCTTAAACCGTTATTGTGAAGCCCATATGATAGAACATTTCTTGTAACTAGACATGCTATTATCTCTGACATAGTTCCGGACGGGAAAAAGAGGTTTCAAATTCAAGTATATGGGTATTGGGCTGGGCCATCACCAAATTGGTTGTTGGCTAAACTGAACATTAAGGTGTTTTAACTTTAAATGGGCAAAGAGAAACTAAAACCAAATCCATACATACTATTAGATGGTTACTTCGGCCTGTCCAAAATATATTTATCTTTAATTTAAGGGTTTATCATCTATTATTTAATATGATTATAAAAAAATTTCTACACTCACAATATTTTGTGGGGCCAGCAGCAAAAAAAAGAAAAAAATTCTGGCACACAAAATGAATCTCTATAACATAACACAATCATTTTTCCTACAACATAACTCTTATAAAACCCTTTAAGCGGAGCTTTCACGCTATATTAGTTCATAGGTAATATGCAGGAGAAATAAAATTTCTCATGCTCACTCATAAAAAAAAATGTAAATACCTTTTTGAATAGTAGATCCCACATAAATTTGTCTCCGCAAGAGAAATTTATTTCTCGTATTATAGGAGAAATATATTACCCTTAAATACTTTTTTACAATTTCAAAAGTAAGGTTATACACACTTGAAATATTTTTTACAATTTTTGGTTAGAATTGTTTTGAGCCTAAAGGTAATTATTGAATAAGTCAAAGTGACAAGGATGATTTAATTATCAAAACGTAAATAACAATGTTGATCCATTTAAATAAAAAATTCCAACAAAAAATAGCATTTCCTTATTTTAATAACCGCATTTAATGATGAAAAACCACACATTGTGAGCAGCTGATGCAAAGACCTCCCCAGAATGAGCTTCAAAGTGGACTGTCATGTTAACTATTAACTTTTCGAATGTCTGGGTTGAAATTCATCACATCAGATAAGTTGTTGATTAGTTACGTATCAGGTAGAAATTAGTTGTTTCTTTACACACAAAAATAAATAAATAAATGAATAAATAAATAGTTAATTAGTTACGTATCAGGTAGAAATTAATTGTTTCATTACACACAAAAATAAATAAATGAATAAATAGTTATGTATAATTGTATATTATAGAAATTCACCTCATCAAAGTTCTCTCCCTTATTACTTATTATTAGTCTCTTTCGTGGTGTTATCTCTTTCCTATGGGTTTTAGGTGCTTTGATTCCCTTCCTTGATGCCTCACTAAAGGGCAGGCTACTTCTTACTTTTGTCGCAGCTTTATCCGTCTCTTTCTTTTTTTCTTGATTTTGTAGTAGTTTTTCTAATAAATTTAGGGAAATGTAAGGAAATTAGCTTGTCATGTTATAAGAATGACACTATTTTTTCATATAAGAAGGATTCGGCTTCGAATAAGGTTCTGTATCCTAACTTTTCTTTCTTTCTTTTTTTTTAATCGTGGAAGCCATACTTATTTTATGTGCGTAGAAAAATGACATAATAAAAAATCAACCCATAAATTTATCTAGATATTTTATAGTTGTCTTCAGCTTTGGTTTTCTTAATATCTAAGTCTACGAATAGAAGGGATGAAACATGCACAGACCTCCCTAGGGAAAAAGCACTATTTTAAAATCTTTGTACAAAAGAATTAATCGGTCAAAATTGTTTGGATAAGTTTTTCCAAAGTAAGCAGTAAATATAACCCTATTTATCTAGATATTTTATAGTTGTCTAAAGCTTCGGAAGGCTTTTTTTAATAGAAAAAAATAATTTTTTTTATTTCACATAAATTTTTATACGCAATGACACCTCATTTGACATATTTTATCTCCCACACACATAGTTTGAATTTTTTTGGATAATTCTCTCTTGTGATTGTGGTACAATTGTTATAAATTCAAACTATGTTTATAACAATACCACAACACAAATTTACGTCCTTTAAACTATGATACATAACTTTACTTTTATTTTTATTTTTAATATCTAAGTCTACGAAAAGTTATATGAAATCAAAAAAAAATCATCTATAATGAGCTTCAAAGTGGACTGTCACGTTAACTATTAACTTTTTTTAATATCTTGCATATCACAGCATCAGTTCTCTCATTTTGACATGTTTGACTTAAACTTATCCAATTAACTTTAACCGGTGCTTTAGCCCCTAGAATGAGCTTCAAATTCCTTTCTTTTATTTATAAAACAATTTACGGTGTTTATTTTATGAGTTTAATGTTTCTCATGTCGTGGAAGATATAATTATATCTTATACACACAAAAGTGTAAAGAATCAATTCAACTTAAAAGCTTAAGCTGTTGGGTGAGGCTACATTAATGATTTTATATACCTCGACAATTCTTTTTCTCTTCAATAACCTCATATGGACTTCACACTCTCGTGTGTGTGTGTGTGTGTGTGTGAGTGAGAGAGAGATAAATTATCTTCTACAATATTAAAAACATTAATTCCTTGTTTATTTTCTTTATAAAAGTGTTGTTTTTTATTGACCGGAACCGTAAGTGTCACTATACTACCATTTAAAAGAATTTTAGATTATGGTAAAACATATATTAAAATAGAAACCAATATGTAAACAAAATTGATATTAATAATAAAATACTGTCATATTATATGTTGTTTTCACATTTGTCGTGTCATGATCGATTCTCTCCACCAAAAAAAAAATAAAATAAAATTAGAACCGCATATCATATGGGATATGGCCACGGATCCATCTTTATGCGGGGTAATGGGCTAATCAAGTTTTCAACGGAATTAATAACAAAAAGAGTTAAATTAAGTTTGATCTACATTTTAAATGGACTAATAAAAATGATAATTTCTTCTTAATCAGTATTTCAAGTTTCGAGTCATGAAAATAGACAACTAATTTGTCTTCCACATGTGTCCGGTAAGATTCAAATCAACTAATTAAACAATTAGTGATCGATAAGCTGATTTGGATTAAAAAAATATTGACAATCTAAACTTAATTTTCGCATAAGTTGACAGGTTAACCACTTGAATTAAACCAGCGCAAAATGTCTGATCTTTTCCCACGGTTTAATGCGCAATGGACCGTATCCAAACAGCGACGTTTCCAGGGTCCCCACCCCAATGATCTGCTTCTGCTTCTGCTTCTGCTTCAACATCCACGGAACTTTTATCGGCTAAGAAACAGGATCTAAGCTCATCTTCCAAGGCCTTAATATAAAGACAAGCGATATAGAAATTTCAATTTCGTTTTCTAGTTACATATATTTTTTTGGTTCAAACAAGTTTGGACAAAGTAACATCCATAATATGTTAATTTATGACATTGCTTAATAATATCTTTTCAAACCACAAGTACTGACAAATTAGCATCCACAAGATGACATTGCTTTCGTCATTTCCTTCTTTTTAAAATAAATAAATAAATAGTAATAGTGACGTTTACACATAAATAATAAATGGTAAGTATGCAATCATTTTTATCATCATAACAAAAGGAGGGAGGAAAAGAAGAAAGAAGAAGAAGAAGAAGGAGGAGGAGGAGGAGGCAACAATCTTTATCGTTGAGAGACTTGCTTTGACCATGGCAGCTCGCAGAATTTCCTGGCTGCTTTCTGGCTCTCTATCTGCTTCTTTGCTTCATTCACTAGGTGCTCGACCATGTTTCAGTTTCTTCCTTATCTTTGGCCTGCATGCCTCTGTTCTTGGATGATTTCACTAGCATACTCACTTTTGTTTACCACACCAATTTTTTCTTTTTTTGTTTGTTTTTTAAATTACATTCAACTTTTTATTTTAGACCCAACTTCAGTATTTAAGAGAATCTTCCATGGGTTAGGGCCGGCTTGGCTCAGCGGTAAGCTTGCTTGCCGTGATGTGTCAGGTCGCGGATTCAAATCAGTCTCTCTGCCTGCCTAGAGTATTCCCTTCCCCAGACACTCACGAAGTGGGTATTTGAACTGGGTTGGCCTTTTTTTTTTCATGGGCTACTAGTTATTATCTGCCACTTTTTTTTTTTTTTTTAATTTGTTTGTTTATTTTACTTAATTTCTCTTACTGTCTATGTTTAATCTGTAACTCTCTTTGTGTGTGTGTGTGTGTGGAGATTTTTATGCTAAATGCAGGGATTGAAAACTAGATTATCAGAATACATTCTTCAATTCATTGCATAAAACTTCACGTGATTTATCTTGTTTTTCCCTCAGGAAGAAGCTCTGGAGGGTGGAGAAACATTAACAGATTTAGCACCGCTGCAGCAGTTGAGGAATTAATCACTCCACAGGTTCAAATAAGTTATACACATAATCTGATAAATGGGCAATTTGTGGATGCTGCATCAGGTATGTCTAGTTTGAACAAGGATTCTTTGGATTTATAGATGTGCAAAACTGAGTTTCAATCATAAATAACATGTTTAGCAAAATCATGGTTAGATTGTGTTTGAACATGATTTTGGGTCTCAATCCATGGTTTGAGTGGAATTGAAAAAAAGTTAGCTTTTCCCACTTACATAATCATATGGTGGACCTTATAGCCTTATCTGCAATTTCTTTTGGTCTAAGGGAAAACATTTCCAACATATGACCCGCGCACCGGAGAAGTGCTTGCTAATGTTGCTGAAAGTGAAGCTGAAGATATCAACCGTGCAGTATCAGCAGCTCGCAAGGCCTTTGATGAAGGACCTTGGCCAAAAATGACTGCTTATGTAGGCATTTTCTGAATCTCCTCCCTTTCTTGCACCACATTCAATTATTAATGATGATGATTTATTAATAACTCCTTCAGGAAAGAAGTCGGATAATGCTGCGCTTTGCTGATTTAGTTGAGAAGCATAATGATGAGCTTGCAGCTCTGGAGACATGGAACAATGGAAAGCCTTATGAACAGGCTGCCAAGACTGAAGTTCCAATGTTTGTGCGTTTATTTCACTATTATGCTGGTAGGATCAGTAACAACTATTAGATGTTAATTGTGTAGATTCATCAATTTTTTATCTTCTGTTTTAAAACATTTTCTGTTAACACCCCCATCCGAACCTGTTCTGCCTGAGGCAGAGATGTCTAACCGTTGGTTAGATAGTTGATGTTGGATGTAGTGCTTTCTCTCTAGATACCTATGAATTAGGTATCTTGGGGGCAGCGAATCACTACACACGTATAAGACGGCCTTACCCAAAGGGGGTGTGTGCGCGCGCTATGTGATTACATAAAATAGGGTTAAAGAGAGATGAGTCATACCTGTAGTCTTTAGCTCCTATTTATAGTGCTTACCTTTGGGCTTGCATTGTTTGGCTTCCTATGGAAATGGGCCTTACTTGGGTCCATAACAGAACCATTATTTGTTTACAGGCTGGGCAGATAAAATTCATGGGCTGACAGTTCCAGCTGATGGAGATTATCACCTCCAGACATTGCATGAACCAATTGGAGTTGCAGGACAAATTATACCTTGGAACTTTCCTCTACTTATGTTTGCTTGGAAAGTTGGACCTGCTCTAGCATGTGGCAATACCATTGTCCTCAAGACAGCTGAGCAAACGCCACTGACTGCTCTCTATGTGGCAAAACTATTTCATGAGGTCAGCTCATAACTCATTACCTATGTCATGTTATCTTTCTCTTCCACCACTATATATTGGATTGCTCAGTACTTTTGGAATAATGTTGCAGAATGTGTCAGTATGTGGTGTCAATTGTCAAACAATTTCTATAGCCTTTAGTTTTTGACCTCATAAGTTAACTTCAATTTGTGTTGGCATGCTGATTATCTTATTCACATTTTGATGACTATTTCAGTTTTAATTGTGTTTCCTGAAGGTTTAACTTGCAATCTTCATCCTTTTGGGCAGGCTGGTCTTCCCCCAGGTGTTCTGAATATAGTTAATGGATATGGTCCAACTGCTGGTGCACCTCTTGCAAGTCATATGGATGTGGACAAGGTATTTTGGGAACCAAGCTTCTTAGACTTCTCTTATATGGTATATAGTGTTGTAAAGCATCAAGAATGAACCTGGCTTGTTGTTAAGGATGCTTTTAATATATGGTTATATAGTGTATGATGTCCATTTTGGTGGAATGAAGAATTGAATCCAGTCTCCTAACTTTTCCTTCTTCACCTCCCCTTCTTTTTTACTTAGTTCTCTTTTTTACCATATATCTTATAAAAGTTCAAATTTGTTTCTTCTATTTTTGCAGCTAGCATTCACTGGGTCAACAGATACTGGAAAAATTGTACTTGAATTGGCTGCAAGAAGCAATCTTAAGCCAGTGACATTGGAGCTTGGAGGGAAATCACCTTTCATAATATGTGAGGATGCTGATGTTGACAAGGCTGTTGAAACTGCACATTTTGCTCTATTCTTTAATCAGGTTTGTTCAATCAGTTTTCAGTTCCACCACTTCCTTGAACCTGGATATGCAAATGTCAAGAAGAAGCTTATCCCTTATGCTGGATGCTTTCTAGGGGCAATGCTGTTGTGCCGGGTCTCGTACCTTTGTGCATGAGCGTATCTATGATGAATTCTTGGAGAAATCAAAGAAACGGGCTTTGAGACGTGTAGTTGGTGATCCATTCAAGAAGGGTGTTGAACAAGGTCCTCAGGTATCTTCCTTTTTAAAGTAAACACTATGTATTGTACTTGCCTCATTGTACTCTTTTTTTCCCCCTCCCTAACAATCATGTGTGGATGAAGTGTTGAGTATCCTTTTAAAACGTTAACGTTTAACAGAACACCACATTCTTGATCATACTCTGATGTAACAAAATATCACTAATTCATGGCCCTTGCAAAATTCCCAGATTGACGTGGAACAATTTGAGAAAGTCCTTAGGTACATAAGGTCTGGAATTGAAAGCGATGCTACCCTTGAATGTGGGGGTGGGAGATTGGGCTCAAAAGGCTTCTTTGTGGAGCCAACTGTCTTCTCAAATGTTCAGGTATTGATTATTTGCCACAAGTGGTTTGCAGAAATGCAGTAAGATTCTATATTGGAGCATTTTCTAACACACATGATGATCAGGATAATATGCTGATAGCACAAGATGAAATCTTTGGCCCAGTTCAGTCCATCTTGAAATTCAAGTGAGTGAAATTTGAATCCCCTTTTGCTTGTTTCTCTGCTAAAATCTCAATATGGATACATTTCTGTTCCAAACTAAAATTTTCAATCAAATAAATCTAAACAATGTCAATGGAAAACTGGAATTGCAACATTTTATTAAAATCTTCTCACTGCAAATTTTTTGTATCATCCTATTCTGGGTGGATCCTTCTAAATAAACTGATTTCACCATCATTTGCAAGTGTCTAGCACATGAAAAAAGAGAACACCATTTTGTAAAATACCAATGCAAGATGGTATAAAACATTAGAGAAAGAAAAATATAAAAAACCATTAAAAAAGTCATCACTTAATAATAGCTTGAGCTTTTAAGTGAGATAATTGTTTAATATAGTTTCAGAGAATCCGTGACCAAACAAGTAACAACACAATACAAACAGTTTAATGTTTAGATAAGATGGTTATTTAACAAGTGACAACACAATACAAAAGCAGGTATATTTTAATGTGGCATTATGGGAATTTTCTAATAATTTGTGGTTTATATATACTAGGGACATTAATGAAGTAATACGACGGGCAAATGCAACACGTTATGGTCTAGCCGCAGGTGTGTTCACTAAGAACGTGAGCACAGCCAACACTTTGATGAGGGCACTGAGAGCAGGAACAGTGTGGATTAATTGCTTCGATGTTTTTGATGCTGCAATTCCTTTTGGTGGGTACAAGATGAGCGGGATAGGCAGGGAGAAAGGAATCTACAGTCTTCACAACTACCTTCAGGTGAAAGCTGTTGTCTCACCAGTCAATAATCCTGCATGGCTGTAAATAGCTCAACTTATTGGTTTTTTGTTCATTGTGCATTCAATAATAAGAAGTGATAGTGTCCACGAGTCGATTTGTAATTGTGAATTGCCTTGCTTTGGCTGTGTGATCAGAACTCAATGAACTGAATAGAGCCTCGTGTATTTGATTATGCAAAAAAGACAGTTTCATCCTCCTAACTTTTTTTATTTTTTATGTTCTGAAATTTGTATTTTAACTTATTTTTGAATTGGATATCTAGTTTATTAAATTAATACACCGATTTTCTTATTGCCTAACTTCCGCTTCTTGAAATTTAACTTACGTGTAATCTGCCTTTGTAATATATACATAGGTGTTATGAAATGTCAAATACATATTTAAGAATGAAAATATGGATGCTGAAGTCTTGATCTTCCACATGCTGTGGTACACTTTGCTGTCGAATTTGTTGTCCACCTCGACACGGGTTCCTCCCATCTTGAACAAATAGCTGTAGAGAACACAAGTCGCAAACATGAACCAAAAGAAAAAGATGGGTACAAAGAAAGGAAGAAAAAACAGAGCAAGGAAGAGAGAACAGGACCAAGAACCCATGCTCTTGGTACTACTTGCATATTTGAGACCAAGGACCTCAAATACAGAGGTTGAAATGCACGGAAACATCCAACAAAAGAAGAAGAAAATAGAACACCAAGGGTTTTACTTGGTTCGGAACTTGATATTGCTATCAAGATTCCTACATCAAGAGCCAAAGGAAAAACTCTCATGTTCTTGCAATTTGTTAGATTTGGTTTTAGCTTTACATAATCACAAGCACAAGTCTGAAAACAAGCAACCACAACCAAACATTACATGCATTAACCCTAGGTAAAAAAGAGAAAGAAAACTTTACTAAGATGCTATGTAAACTCAACAACCCGACTTGAACCCTTCGAATAGCCACCACCAACTCCATATCCTTATCAAGCTTGTAAGAACTTGAGGAATTTTCACTGGATTATGAACCAACACCTATCCTTGTTTGCCTTCGACCAGGAATCTATCAAGAATGACAATAGCAGCAGTTCTACACTAGAAAAGGATTAGAGCAACTAAAATACACCTACTCAGACTAGAAACCTCGCTCTTTCTCCAACACACTCAGCTCCGAGGAAAAATTGTAAAGAAACCTAAATAATTTTAGGGGATTGATTTTTTAATTTTACATGAGAATACTTTGAGAAAATTTTCTAATATAAAATGAGAAAACTATTTCCCTTAATTTCAAGAGATAAGCCAATTAAAAGAGAGGCAAAATAATAATAGGAAATTAGTGCAAGAAATGGCTAAAAAAAACCCTTATCAAATATTAATCTTCCACAGAGATAACAAAATGAGTAAAATTTTAAAATTTACCCAACGTTTAGAAGCGTACATATGAAAACCAGTAATTAAAGAGGCAAAATTTTTTTTGGAAATTAAAAGAAATGGCTAAAAAAAACCCTTATCAGATATTAACCTAGATCCAAGAGGATCAAGTAAATCATGGGTCTAGACATAAAATTTTAAAATTGGCATAAACACGTTTAGGTTAGGAAAATACGAAAACAACAGTAACATGAAAATTATAAAACTCAATTATTAAACATGATTACACTGCCTTGATTTATTATTATTATGGGAAAATGTATGTCATAGGAGAGTTATTTTCATGACTACACTGCCTTGATTTTTATTTTTTTTATAAACACACTGCCTTGATTTACCTATTATTATTAGGGAAAAATGTTTGTCCTTTTAGATGACATAACTTATATGATTTCACTTTCACAAAGAAGTAGGAGCCACATCTTTATTTTTTTTGTCCACTCTCTCCTCCATGATTTATCTCTTCTCTCACTTAAAATGACACAACTTTATATCCTTTAAAATGATACACAATTTTTCCTTTTTATTATTATTATTATTATTATTATTATTATTATTTCACATGCTTGAACATTGGGAACAATGACCAAAATACCACTGTTCACTAATTTTTTTACCTAAATGCCACCTGAACAGTGTTATTTTTCAATCTGCCATGGGGGCAAGTTTGCTACCCGGAGTAGCGAACTCGGTTTGCTAACGTGTCACTTTTTTATATGATAACAACTTGATTTTAACCAAGTTCGCCTACATAGTAGGCGAACTTTTTTTTAAAAAAAAAAAAATTGATATTTGTTATCCACTAAAAACGTGACACGTCAACAAGTTCACATCGAGTTCGTTAAAATGATAAACATTTTTTTGGAAAATAATATTATTTACTAGATATTTATGTAAAAAAATTGATGAAATGTGACATTTTAATGAGTATTGCCGAACCTTGAGTCATTATAATTATTGAACCAAAATATCTGCATGGAGGCACCGACCAGTTTCTCATAACAATTCACAAGGACATAAGGCCCATTGTGTTTGTGGTACAACAAAACTGGGACCCTCCGTCCCTTCCTAGTACGACGTAAGATTATCAAAACCCCTATCAATTGCTCAGGAGGGAGGTCTCACTCTCACTCCTCGAGAGATCAAGAAAATTATCAAAACCAATAAAATAAGAGGAAGTACCGAAAGAGGCAACAATGATCGACCCTGAATGTGAAAAGAAAGAATCACTTTATCGGATTAATATGATATAGAATGCTTCACTGTGAAGGATGATTAGTTGGACCAAATCACTAATGCCAATTTGTCTTTTTAAAAAATAGAGACTAGCATAGAGATACTTATTATATTCAATACTTCATCTATTTTGACATATTAATCATTCAGAAAAAGTGTTTTATTTTATTAATCACTTTATAAAATTAAAGTATTATTTTTTTAATTTTTTCTTTTTCTTATTATGAAAACTATTAATAAAGTGAGATGATCAAATCCCATTAATCATTCAGAAAAAAGTGCTTTATTTTATTAATCATTTTATAAAATCAATAATGTGTTATTTTTTTAATTTTTTCTTATTTCTTATTATGAAAACTATTAATAAAGTGAGATGATAATTTAATCAAATTTAATATATATTTCTCTAAAATTAATAGTATTTAATAAATTTATTAATAGTTGTATAAAAATCTTAAGCAACTAATATTTCAAGAAAATATATATTACTTGTTAAAATGCTAATGACATGCATGGGACCTCAAAAGATAAGCAAGGCTCATCTAAAGATTAATTGTTTACGTGTACATAATCCCTGAACGCTAACAAATCTTAGCCAATCTTTAAATTTAAAAGCTTTTTTTTTTAGTGTGAATTCTAGTAATATATTAGTAGTTTTATCTTAATTATAACCCAATTTCGTGTTATCGTGGCAATCCAAGAAGCTAAGCGTGGAGGAATTAATGTTTGATAATAATAATTATCAACGCGCAGATCATACATGTCATGACAATGACACTGTTTATTATTTATGCGTTAGTGATTTTCGAACTTCCAAGCGTGAATGAAATGTACTCGTTACGATAGATCTCCCAGTGAGCGGTGCAATTAATTTGAAAAAAGCCAAAAAAGATTTCTAATCAAACTGCAAATCATTGAAAAAAATTCGTTTTTTTTTTTCACATAAATATTATAAAATATTTCTTTTTATATAATGATAATACTAAAATTCCAACTTATAATTTTATGCAACTATTCAAATATTTTATTATTAACCCACTCCTAAATATTGCTTATCATAAATTAATATTAGAAATATTTTTTTTTTGACATATTCTCTTAGTATATTCTTTGCTATCGCGTGTTTTTTATTTGAGTAAATCTCATTAAATAAAAAGTGAATTCAGATTGTTTAATGAGACTTACATAAAATTTATTTAATTAAAATATTTTTCAAATATAAAAAATATATTCATAAAAATTCTAAAAAAAATAATTTAGTTCGTCCTTAAGAATTTAAGAGAAGCTACTTTGGATTTGTACCTGCTTACCCTGTCTGTTCAGTGTGGACCTTAAAATGGCAGCTCCCAGCTTGCATCTGTCGAATCAAAATATTAAATTGGTTTGCAAGATCTATCAAAAAGAAAATAAATTATTTTATTTTAGTTGAATTCATTGTCATTTTTTTGGTGCAAACGTCTCAACCAAATAGACGATGCCTTCTGCTTTCTTTCTTTATTTTAATTTAGATTTGCGAGGACCAACATTTTCTCTTGTCATATAGTAATTAGATCTTATTATTTTCTCCGTTAATCAATTGTGATCTAGGAAGGAAACGCGTTAGATTGGGCATGTTTTGATTGGTCCACGTCAAGCCTTATGCTTTTTCGTCAATATCATAATTTCTTTGGCAAATAATTCAAGAAGTCATTGCATGGATTTGTGACCACAAATAAGATTAGGGTGGGAAAATACGAACTTTGTAATGGATAATCAGATCTGTTGATGCAAGTGACAAGGACCCATTTTCGTTCATGTTTGACCATGTGGATATCAGCATCAGATTTGAAGAAAAGTAGAAAAAACCTCTATATATAATTTTTCAAACAAATGCTCAATTTTCTTCTTTTTTTTACATCTAGTGCCTGTAATCGTTTTTACCTTTTCCATGTTTGCTTTAACCTCATGTTGCGTTTATTTACATGTATAGTCATTCAAAATGGACTAGAACGAAATTTTTGGTGAGAAAGAGTGAAATTTTATAAAAGGTTAAAGTTAATACTTAGGCGTTTGGTTCAGGAGAAATTTTTATGAATAATAGGAAAATGAGATTAATAGGGAAATGGCTGGAATGTGAGTTTGGTAGGAAAATATAAAAAAAGTTATTTGGTTGGATAAAATTTTGATGGAAAAATTAGGTAACTTTTATAAAGTCTATGTTTTGGTGTAGGTAAAATATAGATGGGGAAATTATTTGATATTACGAAAATAACTTCATATTTAAATTTTTTTCAATCGGTCTGACCTTAACCCGTTAAAGAGGGGTATTCATGTGAAGTGGTTATTAAACACTGACCAAATAGGTAGCAATATCACAATATCACATCTGAAAAGGGCATCTTTCACCGGCTATTTGGAGACAGATACACATGCAACTCAGTTTCATAGCTATTTCATTTACATAGCTTAATTTCCAAAATCGTTCAACCAAATAATCTCAGTTCACATTTTTCCATCTTTTTCATCAAAATCCTCCAACCAAACACACCATAATTATATTTGGTTGATTATAAAAAAATGATGGAATCTTTACCAAAATTACCCATATATTTTCTCTCACCCCTCTGTTTATATCTACTGAGGGTGTTTTTGTCTTAAAAACTTGGAGCCATTTCCCCCACATTGGCAATTTATTTTTCCACATTTTCAATGGCAAAGTTAAACAATGTAAAATGGTGGCAAATAACTTGACTGCAAATTGAGTTTCCAATGGACAAACATTTCTTCCCCTCCAAACACAGCAAATTATTTTTCCATACCACACTTTCCTTGGCAAAAAAAATTTGCCTGCATACCAAACGCCCCTTAAAAAATTTGCCTGCATACCAAACGCCCCTTAATCCAAGTTTCTTGTCAAATTTTTTGGGCTACCAAACATTTTTTTGTAAATTATTCCGTAAAAAAATTTGCTAACTATTTATCTGCAAAAAAATTTTCCGAGATCAAAAAAAATTTCTCTTATTTGCTAACTATTTATTTTATTAATCATTTTATAAAATCAATAATGTGTTATTTTTTTAATTTTTTCTTATTTCTTATTATGAAAACTATTAATAAAGTGAGATGATAATTTAATCAAATTTAATTATATTTCTCTAAAATTAATAGTATTTAATAAATTTATTAATAGTTGTATAAAAATCTTAAGCAACTAATATTTCAATTCGGGAAAATATATATTACTTGTTAAAATGCTAATGACATGCATGGGACCTCAGAAGATAAGCAAGGCTCATCTAAAGATTAATTGTTTACGTGTACATAATCCCTGAACGCTAACAAATCTTAGCCAATCTTTAAATTTAAAAGCTTTTTTTTTTTTTAGTGTGAATTCTAGTAATATATTAGTAGTTTTATCTTAATTATAACCCAATTTCGTGTTATCGTGGCAATCCAAGAAGCTAAGCGTGGAAGAATTAATGTTTGATAATAATAATTATCAACGCGCGAATCATACATGTCATGACAATGACACTGTTTATTATTTATGCGTTAGTGATTTTCGAACTTCCAAGCGTGAATGAAATGTACTCGTTACGATAGATCTCCCAGTGAGCGGTGCAATTAATTTGAAAAAAGCCAAAAAAGATTTCTAATCAAACTGCAAATCATTGAAAAAAATTCGTTTTTTTTTTCACATAAATATTATAAAATATTTCTTTTTATATAATGATAATACTAAAATTCCAACTTCTAATTTTATGCAACTATTCAAATATTTTATTATTAACCCACTCCTAAATATTGCTTATCATAAATTAATATTAGAAATATTTTTTTTTGACATATTCTCTTAGTATATTCTTTGCTATCGCGTGTTTTTTATTTGAGTAAATCCCATTAAATAAAAAGTGAATTCAGATTGTTTAATGAGACTTACATAAAATTTATTTAATTAAAATATTTTTCAAATATAAAAAATATATTCTTAAAAATTCTCAAAAAAAATAATTTAGTTCGTCCTTAAGAATTTAAGAGAAGCTACTTTGGATTTGTACCCGCTTAACCTGTCTGTTCAGTGTGGACCTTATTAGGTATGACTATTTAGTTATTACCTTTCAAAATGGCAGCTCCCAGCTTGCATCTGTCGAATCAAAATATTAAATTGGTTTGCAAGATATATCAAAAAGAAAATAAATTATTTTATTTTAGTTGAATTCATTGTCATTTTTTTGGTGCAAACGTCTCAACCAAATAGACGATGCCTTCTGCTTTCTTTCTTTATTTTAATTTAGATTTGCGAGGACCAACATTTTCCCTTGTCATATAGTAATTAGATCTTATTATTTTCTCCGTTAATCAATTGTGATCTAGGAAGGAAACGCGTTAGATTGGGCATGTTTTGATTGGTCCACGTCAAGCCTTATGCTTTTTCGTCAATATCATAATTTCTTTAGCAAATAATTCAAGAAGTCATTGCATGGATTTGTGACCACAAATAAGATTAGGGTGGGAAAATACGAACTTTGTAATGGATAATCAGATCTGTTGATGCAAGTGACAAGGACCCATTTTTGTTCATGTTTGACCATGTGGATATCAGCATCAGATTTGAAGAAAAATAGAAAAAACCTCTATATATAATTTTTCAAACAAATCCTCAATTTTCTTCTTTTTTTACATCTAGTGCCTATAATCGTTTTTACCTTTTCCATGTTTGCTTTATCCTCATATTGCGTTTATTTACATGTAAAGTCATTCAAAATGGACTAGAACGAAAATTTTGGTGGGAAAGAGTGAAATTTTATAAAAGGTTAAAGTTGATACTTTATAGGCGTTTGGTTGAGGAGAGAATTTTATGAATAATAGAGAAATGAGATTAACAGGGAAATGACTGGAATATGAGTTTGGTAGGAAAATCTAAAAAAATTTGTTTAGTTGGATAAAACTTGGATGGAGAAATTTGGTAACTTTTATAAAGTCTATGTTTGGGTGTAGGTAAAATATAGATGAAGAAATTAATTGATATTACGAAAATAACCTTGTATTTAAAAAAAATTCAATCAGTCATGCTGACCTTAACACGTTAAAGAGGGGTATTCATGTGAAGTGGTTATTAAACACTGACCAAATATGTAGCAATATCACAATACCACATCTGAAAATGGCATCTTTCACCAGCTATTTGTAAACAGATACATATGCAACTCAGTTTCATATATATTTCATTCACGTAGCTTAATATTTCCAAAATCGTTCAACCAAACCTAGTCACCGTATAATCTCACTTCACATTTTTCCATCTTTTTCATCAAAATCCTCCAACCAAACATACCATAAGGGTATTTTAAAATTATGAAAACCTTTTACCAAAAAAAAAAATTATGAAAACATATATATATAGGCGAGTTTATAAATTTTGAAACACCTAATTCGGCCACTGCCCAAACCAATCGAGACCCTGTTACGTTAATCTATTATATGTTTCACTGCGTATAATTTGAAGTTTTTAAACATAACGTTTGAACTATTATTGTATATATTTAAAAAATATAAGAGAGCAAGGTTTATGGGATTAAATATTAATTACGGTAAACCTTGATCCCATAAGCACACGTAATTAAACTTTATGATGCGATTTCAATAATTCAGATAAGCAAGCAGCTTCGCAAACAGCTACGTTCAAAGTTCCCCGAAGCACACGGCGGCATTTGATTCATCCACCTGTGAGGTCGGTTTATAGGGACCCACCATCCATCACTTCAAGCACACTCTGACCCCAAAATCTAAATCCCCTTGCCCATTAGTTCTCTTAACCTTCTCATTCTCACTCCCCGAGGTAACCATCAACCATATTATAAAATTTTAAAGTTAAAAAAAATAAAAAAAATAGCAACCATACATACCCACGTGTCCATTGAATCTTCTCTCCTTAATCTTAGTCAAATCACAACCGATCCAGGTTTCAAATATGCTGCCACGTATCTATAAGATTCTCTAGTCAGCACGACACATATGTCTCTTCCTATAATAATTGGCCTAATTAACTACCTTTTCCAACTCCAAACGCTCGACAGAAAAACAAAAAAATAGAAACTTCAATGACTCATATTTCCAATCAGAGAGATCGCCGGATTCTAACATTTCCGGCGGTTCATCCTTGCGAAAGTATATCTCCAGTTACCCTTCTCGCTTCTCTCATCACTCTCTCACAAAATATATGCAATTTCCAACACGAATCATTCACCACCCAACGACGAAATGCAAGAGAAACAATGCGCCAAATTGGCATTCTTCTTATATTCCTCCACGAAATTCGAGAACGTGGCTTGATTATCCCTGACTCAATTCTCCTCTGTTTCTCAGAGCTCCACTTCACCTTCCAAAAGATTCACTTCTTGATACAAGATTGTACTCTCGAAGGTGCTCGTTTATTCATGCTCACAAAATCCCAATACGTTGCAACTCAGTTCCGCTCTCTCATTCGCGCCATGGCCACCGCCCTTGACGTTTTGCCTCTGCAAAAATTCGAGGTTTGTAGCGAAGTGAAGGAGTTAGTTGAGTTAGTTGCAAAGCAAGCGAGGAAAGCTAAATTCGAAATCGACCCCAAAGACGAAATCGCAAGCAAAAGAGTTCATTCTATTCTGAAACAATTCGAGAGGGGAACCGAACCGGACGTGTGTTCAATGCAGGGAATCATGAACTACCTCGAAATCAAAACCTGGTCGGATTGTAACAGAGAGATTAAATTCTTGGAAGACGAGATCAGCTTCAGGTGTTGTGATTGTGACGAGCGTGAGGTTCCACTTTTAAGTAGCTTGGTGGGGTTCTTATGCTATTGTAGGGCAGTGATATTCGAAACTCTAGATAACCAATTATCCGAATCCCGGTTCAGCACAGAGATGATGATGATGATAAACTACGTGAACCCAGAGGATTTCCGTTGCCCGATTTCCCTCGAGTTGATGACTGAACCGGTGACCGTTTCAACGGGTCAAACCTATGACCGACCCTCCATTCACAAATGGCTCAAAGCTGGAAACATGATATGTCCCAAAACAGGTGAGAAGCTTAAAAACACAGAGTTAGTCCCAAACGCAACGCTAAAGAGGCTCATCCAACAGTTCTGCGCTGACAACGACATTTCCCTAACCAAGTCATGTAACCGTAACCGTGACATAACGAGAACAATCGTTCCAGGTAGTTCAGCTGCAGCACATGCCATGCAATTCCTGTCGTGGTTTCTCACGCGGAGGCTCGTGTTCGGAACCCAGGAACAGAAAAACAAGGCTGCTTATGAGATTCGCGTGCTTGCGAGGTCCAGCATTTTCAACCGCACGTGCTTGATTGAAGTTGGCACGGTGCCTCCTCTGCTTGATCTTTTGACCACAGATGATAAATCCACGCAAGAGAATGCGATCTCTTCTCTGTTGAAGCTCTCCAAGCATGCCAGTGGCTCTCAGAGCATCATGGATAGTGGTGGTTTAGAACCCATTCTTTTGGTGCTCAAAAAAGGGCTTAGCCTTGAAGCTCGCCAAATCGCAGCCGCTACAATTTTTTATCTTTCTTCTGTTAAAGAATACAGGAAATTAATCGGAGAAAACCCAGTTGCGATTCCGTGTTTAGTAGAGTTGGTCAAGGAAGGAACAACATGTGGGAAAAAGAATGCTGTGGTTGCGATTTTTGGTTTGCTTTTGCTTCCTAGGAATCATCGAAGGGTGCTTGATGCAGGTGCTGTTCCTGCGCTCGTTGATATTTTGGCTTCCTCCAACAACAATGAACTCATGACTGAATGTTTAGCTGTTCTTGCAGCCTTGGCTGAGAATGTTGTGGATGGAGCACATGCTATATTACGAGCCTCCGCGTTGTCGTTAATCATTGGGATGTTGCGATCTGCCACGTCACGTGCGGGGAAAGAACACTCTGCTTCAATCTTGTTGTCACTTTGCGTCAATGTTGGTGTTGAGGTTGTAGCTGTTCTTGCCAAGGACCCCTCGTTAATGCCTTCGCTTTATTCACTTCTTACCGATGGTACTTCTCATGCCGCTAAAAAAGCACGTTTTCTCATCAAAGTTCTACAAGATTTCAATGAAACAACAATTTCTGGATTGAAGGGTTCCTCAATTCCACAGGAACGATCCCTTCACGTTTGGTGAATGAGTTAGAATCCCTTCACGATCCCTGTGAATACATATACTTTTTTTGTGTAAATATTGTAAACATTAGCATTAGTTCTTGCCACATTTGATATTTGTGAAATTAGCTCCATGTTTTTTAATCCCCGGCGAGCTAATTTCAATAAGTGAGCTTTTGGCTTACACTGGAAACTTTTGTTTACCTTTATCTATTTATTACTTAAAGTGGTGTGAAATTAGATGAAGAAATCATGTTTTTGGTTTCCTTTCTTTCTTTCCTTTTTGCAATTTGCGAAACATTATTTGCTTGCTCGGTGGAGATATTCAGAAACGTGGAATCATTTCTTGGTCACAGAACACATGTAGAATGTTGAAAAAATGAAAAAGGAACATCAATCGGATTTTCAGTTTTCACACTTGCTAAACAACACGTACCTTTGAAAAGAATACTAAATGAACAAAAGAAAACTAAGAAACAGATAGAGATAGGTTTAGAGTGGGGTTTTGATACCCCCATTGATGTAAAGCTTTGTACACTGCTACTCAATTAAGCATTGCCACATTATTAAAATAGTGCAACTTTTCGTAAGAATTATGTAAGCTATCAGTTATGATGAAGAAAGAGAACTACGAGAGTGATGGAGAGTAGTCTAAGATTAAACTGATGAATTGTATACTGCGGCATGGATTAAAAGGAGATACGCATTTATTATCCTTGGTCCTTTCTTCCTGGTGCCTAATCCAAATTTTTAATTTTTAATTTTTTTGGATAAATCACATATATCATTCACCGAATACAAGCATATTCACAAGCGTCCAACATACTTAGACCAATATGCCTGTTGATGTGTGACCCAATGAGTTTTCAATCTTTTATATTTGCGGCAAATGAATTTCCAAAGTTGTATAAAGCCTCAGGGGAAGTTAATGAGAAGGTCACATAAATGTTGAATCAAGTTTGGAATGATTCAACATTTATGTTGAATCATCACCTGCATCTTCAGGAATCCCGGTCTCAAATGCAGGAATCTCAAGCTCTCTTGCATAAAGATTTATCACGCATCATCGCCAATATACCTCAATCTTCGGGATAGAACACTAACACTAATTCAGGCATTTTAGGTTCTGGTCCATCCCGCTCCTCTACTTAATCAAGCCCAGATCTGGTTCATTCCTCTCAAGTGAAATTAGATTTTCCCAATTTTGCATCAGGCGATCCTGCTTCTTGGATCACAGCTGCGGAGAGATATTTTCGTTTTTATATTGTGCCTGAGCATGAACGTTTGCTTTTAGCTTCCATTCATCGTGATGATCTTATTCCTCGTCGCATCCTAATTAATTATTTAATTAATAATTAATTGAGTTCTGGAGTTTCTTAGAACATGTAGGCTGGCCTGATGCATCACCCATCTTCTTTTTTCAAGCCCAATGGAATGGTCGCTCATGTAAGAGGTGTTAGAGATACATAAGGTCATGGCATCATCTAATAACTTAAGTTTTTGGATAGATTTGGTTATTTTTAGTAACTCACATTCATTATCCCATCGTTAGCATTATAAAATGGTTTATAGTAGATAGAAATTTAGGAGAGGTTAGACCCCAAACCTCTTTAAGGATTATCGTGAGGGAGTGCTATATTTAAACTTAAAAAAATAAATTCTTACATGACTCATATAACTATAACTTTTTATATACCATTTTTTTTTCTTATCAATGATTTATGATCACTTGTATGAATCATGTAATTTATAAATTATATGCAACTAATATCGCAAAAATAAAAAAGTATAATATTTATTATTTTTATTCTTTCATTTTTATTTGCCAATACTAATGACTATGGTGAAAGTCAACTACGTTGGGCAGGCTGAGCTTTATCCTAAAAAGTCAAAATCTATGCTAAAAAATTTCAATTTGACCTTATTCGATAGTATAGTATGGGTCTAATTATTAGTTTGGTCTGACCCGTTTATAAAAAACAAATGGCTTGGCCTGACTTGACCCGTTAGTCTGTTAATTTTTAACTTCCAAACAAAATATGAATCAACTTCACAAAATACTCAAATTTTATTGTTAAAATAAAAAACACAATTTTAACGTTCAAACAAAATCATGAATCACAACAACTTATCACAATCTGTATTTAAGACACTTTCATAAGCAAAATACTCAAACTAAATAACATATATTTCATCAAATCTAATAAAATAACCCATACTATGTAAGTTAAATTAATTGCATGAATCAAACAAATATATCATATGCTTGTAGTAATCAAAAATTGTTCATCATCTTCCCTCTCCAGCAAATATAATTCCAAGATTAGTGGAAAATAATTTGTAAATATAGTCCCGTGACGGTGATTTCACTGGTTTTGCTTGCAAATCCTCATTCTCTTTCCTTGGCAAAGTTGGCTGGATATACAAAATGAGGAGGATATTCCTACTACTAAAATTCTCTACTACTAACTTACTACCTATCTAATCATCATTGAATCAAGGAGAAAGAATGTTAAAAAGATTTTGAAAAAAGAGAAAATGTTGATCCAATGGTAGTTAGATAAGTAGTAAGTTGGCAGTAAAAAATTTTAGTAGTAAGAATATCCCTCCTCACAAAATATAAATAAATGACACAAATACATTTATTTCTCATGTTATTTGATATAAATTTATCTCGTGCAACACTAAAATTACGTAGTTTTAAGCATTAAGAGAATTTATAAAAGGTGTTTTAATAAAATTTATATAAAGAAACAAATAAAATTACTAAAGCATCTCTTGTTAATTCTCTCATATTAGAAATGACATAATTTTAGGGTTACAGAAGATAATCTTATCTCTTATAGGAAGAGAAATAATTTTTGTTGGAATTGGAGATCAAAGCACTATAATAATAAAGAGGATGAGAAAGTTGATTTCCAAACCTAATGAAAGAAAGAGTTATACAGATCTCAAATTTAGAGAGAGAAAAAGGAGATTTTGAGAGTAAAAATTAGAATTATAAGGAATAATTATAAACCGTTAGATTTAATTTTAATCTAGCGATAATGATATTGATTATAAGGATTGTAAATTTATCTAGTGCTAAGTATAACCGTGTCCTTATTATTATTAAGATTTATAATTTCTAAAAAATTTCCTTATCACACTTATAAAATGAGTGGGTTTAATGTGAAGTGGAGAGAGAAAAAATATTAGGGAATTACAAAATTAATTTTTTTTCTATTATCCGTTAAAATCAAGATCTTAAGTAAAATCGAAAGAAGATTAACAAATCGTAAAAAAACATAAAAATGCATAAGCGTGTACAAAATTAGTAACATCATTTTGATGAAGAAAAAAAAATTATAAAAATATAAAATCATAGTAATAAATAGAGATTTTAAGAACGATACTATTATTATTATTAATTTTATTTTTAAGTTTCAGGTGATTAGTAATCGGTCCGGAGTGTGAACTCACTGCCGCTAAGTAAATTGTATTTGGTTTTGCTCTTTCCATTCTAATCACTTCTCATCTTAAGCTTTTTCAATTCCATTTTAGGGTTTTTGAGATTGCGGTTTATCCAATGGCCACCGAACCAAAACCGGTCTCCGAGGACGTCAAGATTGATCTATTCGAAGACGATGACGAGTTCGAAGAGTTCGAAATCAATGAAGGTAACTCCAAATCATTTCACTCTTTAAAACTTTCACCGCTGAAATCATTATTGCAATATATTGCGAGTTCTTTCGATTTAACTTTGTGGGAAATCTAATTTGTTCACAAGAAAATCGATCTCAAATGCTTTGCTTAACATTCATTAGTTATATAATAAACCCCCAAATTCATCCATGAAATTTTTGGCAAAGCTCACTTTAGATGTTGAGAAAGCAAAAGCCTAACTTTGTTCTTAAGAATTACAAGCATCGGTCAGGCTAAAAATTTTGCATTCCCAAATTAATGTGTAAATTTTTCTCAGGAAGAATTTGGAGATTTTACACTTAGGTTTAGCTTTCATGGAAGATAACCGTCATTCAAACTTTATATTGTCTTAATGGTTCACATGCCAAGCTTAGCTTATCTAAATAACTATTTACTTTGCCTTGTGTTATGTATGTCTGTGTCATGTCACGACTCATGGATTGGTATTGAGTTGTTGATCGTGTTGTCACTTATAGGGCATAAATCTGGTATTTCTTTTCAGGGAAAAGTGTTTTTCGTTTAAAATAATGTATCACTATGTCCTTTTAAGTGAAACGACTGGATTTCACTTAAAAAATGCTTCCTTACCCTATCCCTGATAATTCACCCTCACAAGATTGCACTCTTCACTACCCCTTTTATGGCATATCGGTGTTTTATCTTGTTTTCCTTACTTTTCTTTCTCTCTCTTTTCTCTCATTCACCTTTATGGCATTAGAGCTCCAGGTTGGGCCTGATACACAGCAATCAGCAATGGCATCAACCAATTTTACTATTTCATCTCTGTTAAAAATTACACACATGCGCAAGCGCGCGATTTACTCCCAATTTGGCTTGCTTGGCCTCTGACATTATAAATATACATAAGCCATCCATCAGTAACATTACCTTTCTTTGTTCAAAATCTTCATCATAACAAACCATCTTAATTCATCTTCATCTGAAATTGTTTTAGAGAAGAATAAATTTCCATTCCATTTCCTTGGGGATAAATAATTAATCTCATACTTCAACGAACGAGGGAAAACCCTAAACCCAAAACTTAAAAAAATCACTCCCCATTAAAACCAACTAGCGAGGGTTGGGGGGAAGGCAATCCTTGTACGTAGTCTTACCCGTGCATTTTTGCACAGAGACTGCTTTATGGATTCAAACTTGTGACATTTCAGTCACAAAGGAGCAGCTTTACCACAGCTCCAGGCTCACCTTATTTAAACCCAAAACTTAATTTTAAAAAACTTAATATGAACCCAGAAAATACCAGGTTGAAGCTAGTTGCTGTTAGCAATGAGCAAGTGTAGAAAGATGATGATGAAAGCAAGGTCACTGTAAATGCGCAGAAGAATATCAGAAGAAGAAAGGCTAACCCTCCAGTAACATAGAGAACCCAGATAGCTTGAACCTGGTAATTTTTTGTCGGTCCTCTCATTAACAATGGTCAAGGTGCAGTTGAGGTTTGCCAGCAGCAACTGGGCAGAGAGATGGTGAGGGTGGACTTGGTTTTTTTGTTTTAGGAAAAACCAATAAGTGAAGTGTGAAAAAAGGATAAGGGAAAGGGAAAAAATGGTATAGGGAATTTTTTAAAAGTGAAACACTCGATTTCACTTAAAAGGACACCTTGTTTTGTCATTGGAAATGACAATCACTTTTCCCTAATTTTTCATGTTTTGTTATTTCTGATACCAGTATTTCCTCCTCCCCCGCTACCCTAATTTCTTTGCCTTTTTTTTAATTTTTTTTTTGTTAAAGCTGGTGTTTAAACATCCTTCTGGTATTAGAGACTGCTTATCCAACTTGGTTTGCTTTTGGGATTGGAAAAAACTGGAGCTTGGGTAATTCTGACCATATTCTTACATTCTGACAATTCATCCTTTTTTTTGCACTTTGTTTTGTCCTTATTGGTATGCAACATGCAGAGTGGGATGACAAGGAGGAAGGGAAAGAGGTGACTCAACAGTGGGAAGAAGATTGGGATGACGATGATGTTAGCGATGATTTCTCTCTTCAGCTGAGGAGGGAGCTGGAGGACAATGCTGAGAAGAAATAAACCATGTATATGCGACTGAGGTATTTGACCTTCAGGTGTTTTTTCTCAGAATCTTTGTTGCCTGCAAAAGAAATGAAAACTTTGTCTAGTTAGTATGGAATGTGAGACCAAAACATTGGGACATAATTTTTCTTCTGCTCTTTCCTAAAGAACATCTTTGTAGAATCTGTTAGATGTTTGTACTTGAACTGAATTCTGTTTCACTAAGTGGCATCTGGCTTTAAGATTTCTCTTACCACTTCAAATTATTGTTTGGGAGTTGGATGGGTGTTCTTTTTCTGTAAACAATTGTGGTCAAAGTCTCAAAGGTGCACCTGAGTTGCATTTTATCCTTCTTTCTTGTCAAGCTGCGGTTCCAAAGACCCAAACTGAAGTCTTTTGCTTTTGATATGACTGGATGCAATTGTGATTTGGGGCCATCCTCAATCCCAGAGGAATAAATGCCAGTGGCAAGGTAAATAATGCTAATAGCGAGAACAAAATTAGCATATTGCGACTACCAAACAAAAGGAATATGTGTGTAATTCGATGTTAAGGTATGAATTTTATATATGATGTTCAGATGAGTGTATGTTTGGTCAGTGACTACCAACAGACTTTCATACCTGATGTATGAAAAGAAAGTTCTTTAAGCTGCATTCTATAATTAATCAGAGCTGAAGCAATATTTCGAGTTCTGCTTTATTCCAAAAAAAAAAAAAAAAGTTCTTCTAATCAAGCGTCTGTTTTCTCTTTTAATATTCTCAAATTTGATTTCGTTATTGCTATGTTTGAATGAGTTGGAAGAAGGGGAACGGAGGATAAAAGTGATTTAACCCTATGCTTGGAAGATTTTTAAAGAAACAAGCGGAGGGCAGAGTGTTTCCTTTCCCTCCTTGCTTGCTCTAAGCATAGGTAAGCTTTTTTTTTTTTTTTTTTTTTTTTAGTACAAAGGTAAGCTTTTGTTCCCCCTCTAATTGGTAAATGCATTTTTTCAGTCGCCTCAAGCTAAACTGCGAAAGGGCAAACTAAGGAAAATTACCACAGTAAGTAACTACATTTCTGATAAGATCAGAATAAATCCTTACATACAAGGTGAAGCTTTGAGTTTTTTTTTTTTTCTTTCCTTTTCTTTTCTTTTTTGTCTTCCTTACATTTCTACTTAAGTCAGAGGTGCAACCGATGCGCTAATACAATGGTCTGTTTGGTTATTTATTAACTGTTAGATTAATCTTTTTGTTAATACAAGCGGTTAGCTCGGTGGTCAAGCTCTAAAGTTGTGTTTCCACCTTGACAACGACGTCTTGGGTTTGGATTTCTTTAATTCTTCTAAATAATTAGAACAGATATGAAAATGGAGAATGCATCTTTAAGATCAATAGTTAGGGCGTTTGGTAGGAGTTTTATTTGCAGATACTCGTGCAAGTGAGAATGGTATTCCAATATGTCCATGTTTGATACAAGATTTAAAAAAATTCATCTAGGAAATGATTTGCCCAGAATTTGTCCTTTGTCTGGAAATTGTGATTAAAAACACTATCTCAATTACGGATGAATCTTTGGTACTTGTACCTAAGTGGGTATAATTTTTTTCCACTTTTGGAAAAAAGTGCAGTGGGAAAAATAAATTTGAATTTTTTTGAAAAATGTTAAATTCTTTTCTAAAAATGGAAAAAAGTTGTACCTATTTGGGTACAACAGTTGTACCAAAGATTTATCCCTCAACTAGAAGGTGGTATTTTTGAATTATCGGCAAAATGCAAAAAAGAGCTCGAAGTAGATGTCGGAAATAACTCTCTTCTAACCTTATTCGTGTACTGTGAAATATATTTAGTCAAGGGTTGCTTTCGTAATTTCACCTTATTTTCCAGTAATATTTTATCTTCAATCAAACATAGACTCAGGAAATTTAAATCAGTTTTTTCGATTATATTTCGACCTACCAAATAATTTTATTTTATCTTTCATAGAAAACTCATTTTTCTATCATATTCTTAATAATTGTAATTCCGTGGTAAAAAAAAAATTCTCCTTTACATTAAAAGAGTTATTTAATCTTGCAGAAGTTAACTTGAGAATATTCTTACTTAACAACATAAAAGAAAAAAAAAAATCCCTTTTTTGTGATAAAAATTGTTCTTTATTAGTGTTAGAACCTGGCTAATGATTCGAAAGTAACCAAGCAAACTGTTGCAGTGGTGTATTCACTAAACAAAATTATTGCAGTGGTGTGCTCATCGAGCATTTATACTCAACCAATTTAAAGATTCTCATTTTACTACGTACTAAAATAGCAATCACAAGTATTCACCCCGGAGAAAAAAAAAACAACAACGACAAGTGAACAACCATAAGAACAAATTTTCTTTCGACATAATGAAAGTAGTGCAATTGGTTTATGTTGTACACTCAATTTTAACTCGTTATAATTATGAATGTCGTCAAATATCGGTATAAGTTGAATAAGTTTGGCATGATCTTAAAACTGGGAGTCTGTGAGTAAAATATCTCAAAGAAATGTGTTAGAAGATACTAGAGTTATTAGCGGGTGATATGATTTATGGGGAAAAAAAAATAAAATATTACTATTTTAATAAATAATTACGAAAATATAGCAGTTTCGAAACTATCTATGAATCTATTGCAGTTATTCACGCTCAAATTATGCGTGACTCCCAAGGCATTCACGCATAAATTAGACGTGACTCGTCTGGTGTTAACACGTGTCATAAAAAAATAATTTAACCGTAAAACTTTATAAGGTCATAACTTTTGACTGGGGTATCTGAGTGAGGTAATTCTTTTTTTGATTCCACATGACTTTTCGAGATTTACGCAATAACATCTCATTTAATATATTTTATCTCTCACAAACACGTTAGATGTACTGAATCTTTGGTGTAACAGTAATATCAAAGATTTATTCCTACCAACCATTGCTAAAATTTGTGATTCTGGAAAAGCACGAGTTACTTATGTTCTATGTTATTGTGGCTGAGTGTTTTGTGGACACTAGTGCTGTCCCGTACAAACAGTACTTGCTTGTGGCTAAGACGCAATTTCACAAATCAGCACTTTAAACCAAGTACGTTACCGTAAGAACACTTCACAACCCAAAAATAGTTAAATGTTTGTATAACTATATATAGCATATATCTTAGTACAAATTAATGAAAATTTTGTTTAGTTAACCATTTTCATTTACTTTCTTCTTAATCAGTTTTCACCCCCCCTTTTTTAGTTTCTTGTTTGAAAGTTGTAGCCATGGTTAACACGGATGCAATAAGAACCGCCATTGGAGTAATTGGTTGGTGCAGGAAAATCTCATGCATTTTTCCCGTTTTCTTCCATCTTTCTTTTTTTACTTCCATTTCAGAATATTTTTTATTTTATTTATTAGCAAATAAATAACAAGTAGTTCAATTTCTAACATCATGTGACTTCTTTCTAAATATTTTCAAGGTACTCATTTCAAACTAATAGAATTAAGGGGAAAAAAAAAGGACATGGAACTATTTAATTAATACAAACTCAAAACTATATAACCATCTAACCTTTTCTTTTTTTTTGGTGAAGGAAGAGTTTCTAATATATTCATTGCTATTTTATTTGCAGGAAATATAATCTCATTTTGTTTATTCATGTCTCCTGTGTAAATCTCTCTCTCTCTCTCCCTCTCTCTCCCCATTCTTATACTTATGGATGGATTAATGCTGACAATGACAAATATTTTCTAATTTGTAGGCCTACATTTATCAAAATATGGAAGGCAAAATCAGTGCAAGATTTCAAGCCAGATCCATATGTTGTGACTATACTCAATTGTGCAATGTGGTCATTCTATGGAATGCCCTTTGTAAGTAAACATAACACTCTTGTCGTCACAATAAATGGCTTTGGCTTTTTCCTAGAGATCTTCTACACTTCAATCTTCTTCGCATTCTCAACATGGAATAAGCGTGTGAGAAACACCTCAAACTAGAACTCTCTTTTATTCTTTAATTTATGGGATCTATTAATTTCATGTTGCATGAGATAATTATCTCATGCAACATAGACAAGATCGCTAGGTCCACTATTTTTTATAAAAAAAAATTAAAAACCTCACTATTTTGTCTCTATTGCATAAAATCTCATGCAACATGAGATAATTATTTCCCTTAACTTATATACTGTAATTATTTTGTCTTAATTGCTGGTTGGATTAAATGAATTTAACCAATTTCAGAAGAAGATCCTCATAGCACTTCTAGCTGAAGTCATCTTCATTGTGTTGGTGGTATTTATAGTCATGTACGCTGTTCACACCCTCAAGCAAAGAACCTTGATTGTTGGACTCATATGCATAGTCTTCAACGTCCTTATGTACTTTTCACCCTTAACTGTCATGGTACATTTTTAATATATGTTTCGTACCGAATTCTTGTTTTTTTGGTTTTATTTTCAGTTTATATAAAAATAATAATAATTATTATTATTATTATTAATCAACTGTCTTCTTTTTTTATTTTGATGGACAAAACAAAGAGTAGCGTCAAGTAATTCGAACGAAGAGCGTGAAGTACATGCCATTCTTACTTTCAATCGCTAACTTCGCCAATGGACTCGTCTGGATGGTTTATGCACTCCTTAAATGGGATCCATTCGTTGTGGTAATCTGCTATTACCTATTACTTAATTTTGGTTCTAGTTTGTGATAATTCATTATGGTATTAAAGTTTTGCTGCATAGGAAATAAAATTATTTTTTATAATTTTAAATTTGGAAAAAAAATACAAGAGATATAGTAGTAAAATTTTCAAAATACTCAACACAATTGTTTTTCTTTCTCTTTTGTGGATGAACCACGTTCGTGATTCGTTGCCGAACTTATTCCAATTCAATAACAGTCTCAAAATTATGCCTTGAAGAGGACTTGAACCTCCTCGCTAGCACGAGATTTTGAGTCTCGTGTGTCTATCATTTCACCACCAAGTCATTTTGAAAGTGAATCATATTCTATGAATATGATATATATCTAGTGTGATGTATGGAATACATGACAAAAGTGGAGTGTTAGAGTATTTTTATTAATCAGTCATGTCATATAGACCCGAGTCGTACATCCAATTGGTTTCGACGGGAGGCAATTATGTTCCAACTGGGAAATATTCATGTTATTGTGTTCAAGGAAGAGCTACCCCTACCATAATGTTGATCCTGACTCGAACAGAATGATCTCCCGTAAAGTGATTTATCCACACAAAAAAGAAAGATAATACATAACGTTGAATATTTTGAAAATTTTACTTTACTCTTTATTAGCCAAAGATTAAAAAAAACTTTTATCTTTTTATTTTTTGAAAAATAAAATTAAAAAAAGGTGTGTGGTAAAAAGTCATGAAAATAAGGTAAAAAAATAACATTGTGATAAATGTAAGGTGAAAAATGAATGATTTTAGGTGATTATGATTTCCAATTAAATCTTTGAATGCTAGATTCCAAATGGGTTGGGAGCACTTTCTGGATTGATGCAACTCCTCCTCTATGCCGCTTTCTATCGAACAACAAACTGGGACGAAGAAATCCCAACCGCAGATTGCTCCAACGTATGATTTCTGCATGGATTGAAAGGAAGACACAGAAAGTGAAATGAAAAAAAGAAGCTGTTCAATACACCGAAGTCTCTTACTTTTTTTATTTTATTTTTTTACAAAAGAACTTATTTTGTATTGTTGAAATCATAGGGTTGTCATTACAAAAGTAAATAATAAAAATCATTGGGTTGTTGTTGTAGAATTACTTTTGATTATTACAGCGGTTGTTGCATTGTTGTAGGGGAAAATACTCATTTGAGCTTTACCTAGATTTGATTTTGAGAATGCAATAAAGCTCTTGTTGTATACAGAGTTTAGGGTAGGATAAGAGCCATTTGTCTAGGTTTATAATAGATAGTCTTATCCTACATTTGTAACAGGTTGATTACATGATTTACACATGAGAATTTTAAAATATATTTATCATTAATAAATCACTGATTCTGCGTATAATATTTCTATTTTACTTTTTTGTCATTTTTTTATGAAAGTGACATTAAAGAGGAATGGAGTGTGAAATATAGATTTTGATATATATATTTTTCCTCTCCACTCTATATTGACAAGTGAACATTCTGAAATGGAGTAGAGATTAGAATACAAAAGCAAATGTATCCAATTTAATCACATAAATTATGATTGCAAGTTTGCAACAGTATAATGAAGATCCTGCTAGAAAGTCACAACTTACAAGGCCAATCCGGCAACATTGCCAAGCTGAAATTAATACCCATACCAACAAAACCCAAACCAAGGAGGGGGAAAAAAGGTAATAAGGGTAAAAGAAAACCAGAGGTACAACTTTACACATCCAAGGCTTTGACATGTCATCAGCACCTCCTTTCCTATAACCACTACTGTGTATTTCTTTCATCTCATTATCCATCCAAATTCCTGTTTTCTCACCATAGATACATATTGATTTTTCAAATAGTGAAAAACCACTATAACCAAATTGTTTGCTGGACTAAAGAATATAGTAACTTCAAGGTCCTCTATATTTGCGGAAGCAAAGACAACCTTGCTGTTGATCAAGTGGGATCATACCTCCACCTTTTGATGTGTCAATGGCCTCCAGCATGGAAACTACCTCATCCATCTCTGGCCTCTTATCTGGAGTGGCATCCCAGCATTTCTTCATTACATGTGCTAGAGAATTTGGGCAACATCTTGGTATTTCTGGTCTCAGATTCTAAACATTCCAACAGAAAATTCCACACTGATAAACATTGCATTGCTCAAGTGAGAGACAATAACTCAAAAAAGAATAGCAAATATACCTGGCGAACAACTGCTGAAGTAATTTCTGAGAAACTTAGGTCAGGATATGGCATGTCACAACAATATGTCTCCCATAAACAGATACCGAAACTGTACACATCACATTTCCTGTTATAGGGGTTGCCATTTAAAACCTGTATAAGCCACACCCCCATTGGGAAAACAAAAAAATGAATAGTCAATTACAAAGGCTTTCTCTTTGATCAAATTAAAAACTTCTACCTCATCTTGTTCTTTTCTTATTAAAAACTTCTATATAGCTAGTACAATAATTTATAATTTGTAAAGGTTTTTTTTTTTTTATAGGTAGTGACTACACACCTCTGGAGCCATATAACCAAGAGTACCAGTCTCCCCAGTCATATCATTAGGATTTGATGCCTCGACACGTGCAACCCCAAAATCAGCAATTTTAACTGTGCGTGTCTTGTCCAACAGCATGTTCTCTGTCTTTACATCTCTATGGACAATCTTCTGAGAGTGAAGATAACTCAGCCTGTAAAACCACGTGAATTCTAGTTATATAGAAGAATCACGGGACAATTATTGTTCCCAACCTGCTAAACCACAATTAAAATAGAGAAATACCCTCTTGCAAGATCAAGTGCCAGCTGGATGACAACCTTAAAAGCTAACTTCCTCCTCCTGTTCTTTATTAGATATGATTTCAGCGTACCTCCAGCAAGATACTCCACAACAACACAACAGACATTGCTTGGCATGCTAATTAGACCATTATCAGTTTGTATCTGTAATTCTGAAGACCCCATTGTTGCCCCTATAAACTAAACATGGAAAACATAAATAGTTTCAGAATAAAAATGCTTGCATGCAAAAGTGCATTATACCCTCAAATTAACTGCAAAATATCACAAGATAGTACAAGAAAGAGAAAATGTCATGAAGAAAAAGAAAAAAGAGGGCCATGATCATACTTGTTCTCTATACCTATGTGCATCTTTTGTCCCAGAAAAGGGTAGGAGTAGGACAAAGAACAAGACACCCCAGCATACCAAATGAATGGACTTAAATGTAATGAAGATACAGGATATCTTTTGTTCAATCAGAAAAGGTTGGAGTTCATTTAGAGGAGAAAACAGTAATAAACATATCAATTCTTCCAAAAAGAACAGATTCAACGTAAATTATAGAAACCTGAAGACTTAAAGCTTTCATGATAAGTAAATTTCAAAAAAAGTTGGTAGGCTGGTTTATTTATTTACATGCTTTGTTCACCAGAAGCAGAGACGCTGAACCAAAATGGAAAATGCCTATTCACATCCGTTTTCATCCTCCAACCAAAAAGACTAGTTCAAGTTTAGAGCACTCCGAAGTTGCAATAAATAATGCATAGAATGATAATACCAAAACCGACTATTTTATATAAAGTTATCAGTATTCATTCTTAAGATCAACCGAGTATAACAGATTAGCATGATAAAATTAGAGTTCTATACATTTATTGGAAAGGCTGTAGTCAAGTTACTTCTCTTATAATCAACTTGTAATGAATAGGCTATAGTAAACAGAGATTTCTTCAAAACTGTTTTTTATAAAAAGATATAAATAAACTAAATATGTTAAAATACATTCGCCTAAGGATCATCTTGAAACTCTTGAATTCAAGCTCTATCTTGTTAATAAGGTGATATTATCTGTAGCCAATGCCGCTAGCTATGCAATGATATTTCTGTGAAGATTCTCTACAGGCAGACTCAGATTAATCTGTTCCAACTTACAAATCACCACAATCTCATTCGATGTCATCTCTTATTGTCAAAATTATTCCAAGGTTCCATATACTAACTAAAAATTAGATTATCAACAGAGAATCAGAAGCAATAAGAGAGCAAAACATATCTAGGACAGTTCAGCTCATGTTGGGAATAATTTTCAATATAATAAGTGTTAGGTGACCATGGCAGCCCATGATTGAGGAAAACTACCAACAATGGGTAAGTGAAAATCCACAATAAATAGGCTAACCCAAAACCTCATGACAATGAGTATATAAGTTGTTCACTTATATGGTGATCATACAGTCTATTCTAAATTAATGCGTGACTCCCTCACACTTGAATTTCCAATAACAAGATTCACTTCTAGATTACTTTCATAAAATATTTGATTTTCTTATATTTCACAAATAAAAATTTCTAGAATAACATTATAACAGGGCAACCTGCACACCTTAAGTTCTTAAAACAATGTCCATGAAGATTAAAAAAACTCGCCCTCAACAGCGAAAAAAAGAAACCCATTCAACAGTAGCAAGCAAACTTAAGTTGAATGCAAGTGATGGGAGCACAGAGAAGGGGGTTGGGAAGATGGGGACAACACAGATACGAAGGAAATCCCAGAAAAGTTAACCTACATAACTTTTTATCCTTGACTATTACAGAGTTAGCAAAAGACCTAATCACTTGACACCCTTGAAAGACATTATATGCAAGTAAGCAACAACAAAGATAGTCTAAAACTGAAAGCAGGTACTCATAGACATAATATGCAAAGGTATAGTTATAAAGGAGGACTGAGTTGCATTCTTTTGAAAATGACACCCTCAGCTGATAAGTTCATAGGACCTCAGAAGGCAAAAAGTTCTATGTTTGGATGGATCCCTCTCCCCAAATAAAATAAAATAATATGCAAATAATATTAGCCTATGTAACATTGAAACCACAAGCTCAACAAGCAATAATAACAACAACACAAACAAATGAAAAGAAATTGAAACTAACCTTTGTGACATTGGGATGATCAAGTTTATGCCAAACAGCAACTTCCTGTATAAATGCTGCCCTTAGGGAAGCAACTTCAGCTTCTGTCCTTTGGCCTTCTTCACCCCAGTCCAGCAATTTAACTGAGCATTAAGTAAGTAGTCACAATAACTGTGATCAGTGAAATGCAGAAAAGGAAACCACTAATTATATATACCGCACCATAAGACCAAAACCTGGAATCACATGGATTTTAAGACGCTAAAAACATCATCCAAGTCACTTATTCCCACAAATTCAACCCCAGACATGAATTAAGGACTGCATAGGAATCGATCCCAAAAAAAAAAAAAAAAAAAACGGCCCATCATTGTAAAAGTCAACTCCTTTCAAGAAAATTCAGAAGCTCAAGGGAATTGGCGAAATTGAATTGAAAATTAGGAACTTTTATAACTGCATCCATTAGTTGAAGATAAAAATAAAAACTTTATTTTGAAGAAGAAAGAAAAAAAAAAGATGTAAATCACGAGAAAATATATGTTTAAATAAAATCCCCCTGCTTTAACTTTGGTGGGAGGGGAATTAAGCATCTGAATCTGATGAGTAAAATTGATCCCAAAATCAAAAACTAAAATTAAAAAAAAAAAAAAAAAAAAAAAACTGACCAGCAACATCTTGGGCATCATAAACACCACGATGAACCGTGCCAAAAGTGCCACGTGCTATAACACTCTTGATGATTAGTTTAGAAGTATCAATCTCCCACTCCTGCTTTTGCTTCTTGAAGGCAACCCCACCAGCACCTTTGAATTTAATTGAAGTTGGTGAAGAAGTAGCACTTGTGTGAACATGAACATGATCAACATCTTCCTCTTCTGTTCGCTTTTTCTTGTCTATGGTCAATACCTTGTTGAGGTGTCTCTCAAGCTGTTCATCTATGCTCTTCAGATCAATCTGATCTGCCCTCACAAACCCATCACTGCCTTCCTTCATCTTCTTTTTCAGCCTTTCTAAATCTTCTCTCCTATGTATATGATTATATGTCTCTAGTGTAAAACAACAGAGAAAAATTAAAATTTTTTTTTTTTGGGGGTTTTGGATGTTTCAGTTGATGTTGTTGTTGTGTTGCCTGTTGTTCTTCTTCATCTTCTTCTTCCTTCTCTAACTCTTTCCCTCATCCATGTGGGCACATGGAATTGCCTGCTCATAACGTGTGCCTCTGACCCACTTGGCTCTTTCCTTTTTCTTCCTCTTCTTTCCATATTTAATGTTATTTATTATTATCATACTGTTGTATGTTTCATATATTTTTTGCTTAATAATTGACAATATATACATATATTATATGAGAAGGATATTTTAATTATTAAAATTTTTCACTACCAATTTATTATCTATTTAATCATCATTAGATTAACATTTTCTATCTATTTGAAAACTTTTTTGTTTTTTCGGATCCAACGGTGATATATTATATGTAAAAAAAATTTTTCATAATTAGAATTTCCTTACTCATATTATATATACACATACATATAAATATAATTTAACTCCCCATGCTTTTGGAAATTTCAGTTCTCGCCTACCTTTTTTTGTTTACCGTGCACCTCTACGTATTATTGGCATTGCAATGCCACAACTAATTGTGTACGTGTCCTACTCAAACAGGAAAGCAACGTCTAAACTCTGAACTGTTAAAAAAAATAATACTCTGATTCGCTTCATCCAACGGTTAGAAAAATTAGAGATTGTTTAAACAACAATTCAGTTGACTTAATCGTACGACACTAATTAAATATGGAATGCCAATCATGATTGGAACACTTGGCAGCATTTTTTTTAAGAGTGTTTGTTATTTTAAATGACACAACTTGTGTTATTTCACTCTCACAAAAAATATGGGATCCACACATTTATGTTTTTTTGTCCACTCTCTTCCATTTATCTATTTTTTTTCTCTCACTTAAAATGATACTTTTCCCTTCTTCTTTTTCTATAAAACAAAATTTACCAAATACATAAATTGCCCTTCATAACTCTACAATTTTTTGTTTACTGTGCACCTCTACAAAAATTAATGAAGAATAATCGGTTTATTGGTTTTTTTTTTTTTTTGGTATCCTAATTATATTTAGTCAATCTCACTTACCACTCCTCAAGTAGGTTAATGGGTTCGCTTTTTCTGCACTTAATGTAGATAAGTTATCTGCAGTAAGTCAATATGACGTCGTTTTGGAACGAAAATCATGTTATTTTTGTAATTTTAATTTATTTCAGGGTTATAATAGTTTTTATATTTATAATTTTTTAAGATTTCAATACCAAAATGATATCATTTTAGAATAAGTATAGATAACTTATCTGCATCAACTACGCAAATTTTTTTTCTTCCTTATTTTAATGATGTAACGATTTATTATCAAAATGGTAGTGTACAAAATTTCACACGAGTAAATCGAAATTAGGTTTTAAGAAGAAAAAAAAACACACACACCATAAAACTACTTAAATTTAAATATCACTACATTAGTAATTAGAGAATCATACGCAAAGAATTTTTTTATAAATTGTAATACTTCATAAAATGTAAATGTGAAATTTATAATGTTTTTAATTTTGATAAAATGATTACTTTTATGCATTATGGTGGACGATGAAAGCAACTTAGATTTAAAGCAACCAATATTATTTAATTAATTTAATGTTAATTTCACCGTGAAGCAAATTTTTTATGATTACTTGTTTATTGTAATGATGGTAAACTCGTATTCCAATTATATATTAATAAAATATGGGATTAGTGTTTTTAAATTATCCCCTACACATACATAAAAGTGTGTAGTATCCATGTTTTCTTTTTCTCTCTCCTCTTCACATGTTCTTATATGGGCTCTACACATATTTATATGTGTTTATAAAATAATTTTATTTTCTATAATATGAGAAACATTAATTTCTTAAAATATTAGACTCATGGTCTCTTTGCCCATGCTTTTGTGACTATAAGCAGTGTTATTAAACCCGACCCGGGTATCGACTTGGTCAAGGTACTAGGTCACTGGTCGGACCGGTTGACCCTGATATATATATATATATATATATATATATATATATATATATATATATATATATATATATACATATAAATTTAATTATATTCTCCATATCTAAAATGAGTTAAACAAGGTTCACTAAATAAGTTCAAAAATATGAAATATAAATAAATAAAAATGCACGTTATTACTATGTCAATTTAAAGTACAACTCAGAATCTCATAGCATACCTCTTAATGACATTCAAAATGCCAGATGTTGTGAACTCATATTTTTCAAATTCAAATACATTGAAATAACACATGTCACATTTTCTTAATTTATTATTCTGCAAATTGCTTCAGTATTGGAAGCTGCAATTTGATGTCATTGTAGAAGAGTATACTGCTAGCAAATATTACAAAAAAAAAAAAATCAAATGAGTTTAACATTTTTTTCTGACAAGATGAAGCAAATTCAGTTTTTGGGCTTTTTTTTTAAATGCATTACCCGACCGGGTCATCGATTTTGACCGAGTCCAATGCATGGCCGGTCTGATGCTTGACTCAAACCAGGTTCCAAGTCGGGTCGGGTTTCACAACACTGACTATAGATTTAGATTTGATAAATTATTTGGGATAATCACTTTTTACTTCCATAAAGATATGAACAGAAAAGCATATTTGGGTTTTGTTAAGGGTGTGTTTGGGAGTTTGGAAGGGAAGCGAAGGAAGGGGATCTAAGGGCAAAGGAGGGGAAGAAGAATTAAGGGTACCTTCTGTAACATCCCGCTACGTACCAGTATTGCATAGTATTAAGCGCAGCGTAATAATAAAATAAAATAACTTCTTAAATCATATCTTAAATGAAATATACTTAAAAGTTAATCATATATTAGTCGAAAATTGAGTTCATTATTACATCTGAAAAAGGACTATATTACATCATATCTAATCTAAGAAGAAATGTTTCTATTTCATCAATCACTCCACTGATCTCCGTACAGTTTTCAAATTCTTTAACCATAATATTTTACCCTACTCCAAAGCTACACATATTGCCTGTTTATTCTCTTGAAAAGTTAGCATAAAAACAAACACAAGTGATATAAATCTCGATAATATTGCGGTTTTCAAACTATAACCATTCCAGCCACTTTAGTGAAAAATATCATTCTCTTAAAATATGTTTATTGTAAGAAAATAATATCATGAATAATAAATATAAACCCAGAGCTTTGTGGATTATTTATTCAGACATACACAAACATTTATGGGTTCTACTCAAACTTTTGTGGGTTCTATATAGAAACATACTCAAACCTTTGTAGGTTTATGCATGTATGGTGGAGCTCAAGTCATGATAAGACGTCATTTATCCTATAATCATTTTGATCCCCTTGTGGGTCAGTCACATCAGAATTATTCAGTAAAACATTATATATTCTGTAATATTCATTTGGTACCAAAGGAATTCCTTAATTATGTATTCTTGGTTCAAGATCGTTCTTATAACTAATTGAATAAATTCATTAAATCCACAAACTCAAAGACAACAGTTAAATCAAAAGAATAGAAGAGTTTCAGAAGAAAATATTTGAACAGAGTAACGACACATTCATAACTCTTAAAGAAATAAATTTAAAATGCCAGCTTTACATATAAAATAAAAATAATAAAATTAGGAGAATAAGATTTTCTCCTAATATTATCTTCCTTCTTATTTCCCCAACTTCTTTTCCTCTTTCTCTTTCTTTTTTCCTTCTCCTTTTTCTCTCAAGTTCTTTTCTCTATTCTATTGGTTCTTCTTTATTTTCCTTTTTTTTCTTGGTTCTGTCTCTCTCTCTCATTGCTTTTCTTCTTTCTCTCTTACTCTTACTATACAAGAAAAACTATACTTACCACCAATTAAGTTTATCACTTCTTACCACCAAATCTTAATTGTTGACTTCTTAAGTAAGAAATCCTTACATAATCAAATAAAAATCTAACCAACTAATCATTACATATAGATAAGATTATAACTAAAAATCTAATAAGAATTATTTGTTTGCTTCATGGGTATTCCACCTATTCCTTACTTGTTTTTTTTTTCTGTTGGAAATATTCCTTACTTGTTATTATAACTTTATTTTAATATTTATATATTTATATTTATTTATTATTTTTATATTTTATATTCATATTTATTTATTATTATATTATTTTAATATTTATTTATTTTTATTTTATTATTGTTATTATTTATTTTTAATTATTACGTTGTTTTCATAAATCAGTATTCCATTTATATTGTTTCGACGCTTCTTGCGCCCTTTCTAAAGCTTCTTGCGTCATTTCGGTGTTTCTTGCGCTATTATAAGACAACGTTTGGCGCTTCTTGTGTCGTTTCAACATTTTCTGACGCTTTTTGTGCCAGTGAGCAGTACAAATGAACAGCGCATTTTTTTTTGTATTGTGTTTTCCTTCTTCTAAATAAAATTTTATCCCCAAGATTTCAACATACATAAAAAATTTTAAATAACTTTATTCAATTACCTAATATTCACCACGCTTCCGCTGCATATAAGTTGCCTAGATGTTTGTTTTGTACCTACCATAAATCTACATATATTATTTCTTGATAGTGAGTTGGCCAGGCTCAATACTCATAATTCAAAATATGTATGACCTATGACAAAATACCAAGCAACAAATAATTTAAGTCTTTTATTGAATTGAATTGTTATGCTCTGATACCATTAAATCTAATATTTTGTTACATACCGATGTGTTAACATTACATAGTACTAAGCGCAGTGTAATAATAAAATTAAGTTACTTCTTAAATCATATCTTAAATGAAATATACTTAAATTTTTTTTTTATTTTTTGGTAAAAGGAAATATACTTAAATTTTAATTATACATTAGTCGGAAATTGAGTTCACTATTACATATGAAAAGGACTATATTACATCATATCTAATATGACAGGAAATATTTCTTTTTCATCAATCACTCCACTGATCTCTATACAGTCTTCAAAATCTTTAACCATAGTGTTTTATCCTACTCTAAAGTTACACATATTGGCCTATTTATTCTCTGAAAATGTTAGCATAAAAACAAACACACATAAAATAAATCTCAGTAATATTGTGGTTTTCGAACTATAATAATTTCAGCCACTTTAGTGAAAAATATCATTCTCTCTTAATATATTTATAATAACAAAATAATATCATGAATAATAAATATATGCTCAGACCTTTGTGGGTTCTTTATTCGGACATATCCTAACCTTTATAGGTTCTTTATTCGGATATACCCAAACTTTTATGGGTTCTACCTAAATCTTTGCGGGTTCTACATACAAACATATCCAAACCTTTGTGGGTTTCTGCATACAACCATATAAAGGAACTTGTAGTCTTTAACCAAAATAACTAATACTCAAATTCCGTGAGCGTCCAAATTCTGTGAATTTTGTATGTGAAATGTTCTAATTACACCCCTACATGCAAACATATCCAAACCTTTGTGGGTTTCTGCATACAACCATATAAAGGAACTTGTAGTCTTTAACTAAAATAACTAATACTCAAATTTCAGGCGTCCCTGGATTTTGTATGTGAAACCCTTACCCTATAATCAATTTGATCCCCTTGTGGCCTCAGAATCATTCAATAAAAGATTACATATTTCGTAATATTCATTTGGTAATGAAAGAATTCCTTTAGTCAATATTCTTGATTCAAGATCATTCTTATAACTAGTATGAATAAATTCACTAAATCCACAAACTCAAAGATAACATATAAATCAAAAGCATAGAAGAGATTCATAAGAAGACATTTAGACGGAGTAACGACACCTTCACAGCTTTTAAAGAAATAACTTTAAAATATCAGCTTTACATATTAAAAAAAAAAAATAGGAGAATGAGGTTTTCTCCCAATATTACTTTCCTTCTTATTTTTCCCATTTATTTTCCTTTTCCTCTTTCTCTTTTTCTTTCTCTTTTCTTCTCATTTTTCTCTCGGGTTCTTTCTCTGTTCTCTTGGTTCTTCTTTCTTTTCCTTTCTATATGAAAAACAAAAAAAATCACAAAAAATTGCTAGAAAATAAACACTAAAAAAAGCTTGAAATTAAGGTTTAGTATGTGATCGTAGGGTAAATCAGATAAGAAGAGCATGCAAATTCACTGTTCACTCGAATATATTTCAGGTGCATTACACTTAGATAGTTAGATTGCATGCAATATTACAAATGATAGTGCAAGTGAATATAAATTATTAAATAGACTCGGTATAGTAATTTAAACCATATATCAAGCATAAAGCAACTTAATGAAACTGATACTCACATATAAAAAGCTTTTTTTTTTTTTTCCATGTGGAGCATATATACAAAATCTGGAAGAGCTATTACAACAGAATGTGAACTAATAAAACTAACCAATTATAACTAACTAAACATAATTTAACTAACTTGTAACTAATTATGTGTAATACTCCCTCTAAAATAGGAGGAAGATGTTTTGAACTTCCACCTTGAAGACAAAACTGGATTTGGGGTAAAGCTTTGGTCAATAAGTCATACATGTGGCCCAACAAGCATCTGCATAGGCTCGAAGGTGGAAATATGAAGTGTTGGAGAACAATTTTTTTTTGGCAATGAGTATTTTTTAAGTAACTGAGGAGGTTATGAACTTCATCAAGATGAGGTGCCCAATGTTTAGACACAAATTGACTCAGTTCATAAACAACATAATTGATGTCAGGTTTAAAAATTGTCATGTAGAGAAGTTTGTCAATTAACCTTCTATAGAATGAATTACCAGTGAGCTGATCACCATCATTGTTATTTAAGTTTTAAATTTGAATCCATAGGCATTAAGGAAGGTTTGCTACCCTAGTAACCAATATCTTCTATAAGGAAAATATACATTTTCTTTGTGAGAAGTAAATGCCTCTCTTGTATGGTGCAGTTTCTAATCCAAAGAATTATTATAGCTTCCGAGAGATCATTAGTTTGAATTGAGACTACATATAAGTTAAAAAAAGGAAAAATAACTTCATGATATTGAACATCCTTTAAAATGAAAAAGGTCGTCTTCGTGAGATCATACAACTTGTAACCTTTATACCTTTTTTTTCTAATTTCTCTATCTCGATTCCTTGACTAATTCGATTCAAGCCAGACAAAATTATAAGAGTGGTAGACAAAATTACAAAATATTGAATGAGAAACTTAAAAGCCATGAAAAAGTTAAGAATTATGTATCAAAACATAAATGATGATGTACGAATGTAAAATAAATGAAAACATACAATACTAACAAAGACTATACAACACATAATGCCCCACATATATCCAAACTACACCATTGCGTATCTTAATTCTAATCGGGCTCTCCCGCCTCTTGGTCTCTTAACTAATCTCTTTGGTAGTTGTGCTTATAGCCCCACAACATATCCTAACCCTAATTCCCTTCTTTCATTCCCCACAACATAATGTTGCACCTCAAATGTTCTCCTATTTCAACTTCAGCCTTCTCTTATCACACTTATGCCACGAGTCCAACTCACCATCTTTTTGCTTCTTTTTTGTTCCCACATTTCACCACTAAGTCTATGTGTCATTCTTATCCTTTAAACCCACAAAACTTATAACTTGAGTGTGGTTTTTTCTTCTGTGACCTTCGATCAGTTTCTCATCCCTTAGATTCATGACTTTGTGAATGAGCTATTAATCCTTCATCATCGATCATTCATTTCTACCGTGAGAGATGCGCACCTGAGATTACCTTTTTTCTTATAGTGTCCTAAATTTCTTGGACCCGCTATTGCAAATCTTAAAATATAGTGTTCTATGCCATCAGATCTAAAAACCATGAAGGAGGATAAGGCACGAAAGCATCAGCGATGTTAAATCTAAGGAAGAAGGGATGACAAATAACATGAAAGCATTGGTTATGGAAGACGAAAAGAAGAGTTTCAAGAAATCGATAAATTATCTACTTGCCTACTCTATGGTTTTCTTTATTACAAATAGCATGAGTGGTTACAATAATATTGACTGAGAAATTTAAAATTTGGGAAAAGTTAAACATTATGTATCAAAACATAAACAACAACATACAATACTATCATAATATACAACACAGAATGAGTAACATATATACAAACTATACCATTGTGTGTCTTAATCCCGCTTGGACTCACCCGCCTCGTGGTCTCTTAATCAATCTCTTGGGATGGGTGCTTGTAGGTCATAATGTATTTAACCCTAATTACTTTCTTTTTTCACTTGTAATGTCGTCACCTTAAACAGTCAACTTTCTTAGCCTTCAACCTTCTCTTATCACTTATAATGTCTTCAAACTCGTGTGTCATTCTTATCATCAAAATCCACCAAGCTTGAGACTTGTGTGTGAAATTTCCTTTTGTGACCTTCAATCAGTTTCTAATCCCTTAGATCTGTGCCTTGGTGAGATACCTACAAATCCCACACCACCGATCAATCATAGTTACTGTTTGAGATGCCCACTCGGGATTATCGTATTTCTTATATTGTCTTGAAATTCTTGGACCCACTACTGTAATTCTAAGAGATAATGTTATATACCATCAGATCTTAAACCGAAGAAGGAGGATAACACATTAAAGCATTGGTGATGTTAAATCAAATGAAGAGGGAGTGAGAAGGATTGGAGAAGGAAAGAAAAGTTTCGAGAAATCAATAAATTATCTGCTTGTCTGTTCCATGTTTTTCTTTATTATAAATAGCATGAGTGGTTACAATAATATTGTCTGAGAAACTTAAAATCCAGGAAAAAGTTAAACATTATATATCAAAACATAAACGACAACATACAATACTAACATAATAACACACATAACGAGTAACATATATTCAGACAACACCAAGATGAAGGATAAGGCATGAAAAAGGAATGAAAAGGACAAAAAAGTTTCGCAAAATCGATAAATTATCTGTTTAATTATTTCATGGTTTTCTTTATTACAAAAAACACGAGTGGTTACAACAATATTTACTGGAAAACTTAAGAGTCGGAAAAAAGTTAAATATTATGTATTAAAATATAAACGACAACACACAAATATAACATAAACAATAACATACAATACTAACATAACATACAACATATAATACGCCACATATATCCAAACTACACCACTTTGTATCTTAATCCTAATTGGGCTCACCCGCCTCAGGGTCTCTTAACCAATCTTTTAGGTCGTCGTGCTTGTAAGCCAACAACACATCCTAACCCTAATTCCTTTCTTTCATTCTCTTATAATGTCATCACCTCAAACATTCTACTATCTCAGCCTTCAACCTTCACTCATCATGACCAGAAGACTCTTGAGAAAATTGCAATCAGGAGTTTTTCTTTCTACACAGAAGTTCATATTGTGATTGATTCTTCGAAACTAGAAAGGGAAATTTGTTGTCACCACAAAAAGAAATGGCTATACGAGACTGAAACCAAAGGGACCTTGTCACATTGAGAAAATGTTGGTGCTTTCTTTCAACCATAAATTTTTGTTGTGGTCATTCAACGCATGAAAATTGATGACGAGTTCCTTTATTTACAAAGACATCATATAAGACCAACTTTTTTAACATTGTCAAACCTAAGAGTATTAATAAACAGACTGAACTGAGGCCCAACGACGGTAAAGAACTCATGGATGATCTTAGTGGCTTCATATTTGCTTGCAACAGAAATTTCCAAGTGAATCGACAATGATCATTTACGAGTATGAGAAAATACCTTTGGCCAGCATATTTTGGTTAATAGTAAGGACTCCAAATACCATAATGCACCAAATCAAAAGGAGCAATGATAAATTATTGTTAAAAACAAAGGAGAATCTATGTTGTTTGGCTAAAGGTCTTTTAGAACAAGGGCCAGACTTGGAATTAGAACAAGCAAAATTGAATTATTTTGTAAGAGTTCAAAACATCTAACTAGACAAGTGGTCAAGCCTAGAATGTCAAATACAATGTGACACTTTATTGGAAACTGAATTACAAAACGTAAAAGAACCAAAAGATCTTCAGAAGTGTGGAGAATATTAGAGTTCCTTAAAAACTTGTCCTATATGATGAAAGACTTGGCAAGGAGAACAATAGAATTAGGATGAGATTTTACTATTTTAGTAGAGAGCGTAGAGAAATTATATTGAACTTGAAAGAAAGAATGTAATTAAAACAAATTTCGTAATGAGATGGGAAATGCCAAGACCTAAAATTGGGACTGTGACTATAATAGGTAAGGTAACAAATGAATTAGCTAAAGATTGAAAATTATTGAAATGACATTTGGAAAAATAAATGTGATTTGTGGCCCCATAATCTAGAATCTAACAATTAGGGGAAGAATAGATGTGCATTGTGCAGGTAATTAGATAATACCAGCAATTGTTCTTGGTGAAGGATCTTAGTGCTCCGAGTTAGGATCAATTACAAAGGATACGGAGTTGAAACTTGAAAGCATGGAAAGGAATTGTTGACACTCTTCAGAAGTGAATGGATGGATGAAATCAAATAATATTTAAAAAAAAAATCAAAATAAACACATCCAAATAGCTCAAGAATGTAAAGCGAACTTTATTTTTATATAATTGTGCATTTTGTATATATCTTCTTCCTCTTTTAGGACTAGTTTTCCCGCAGGCTAAACAGGTACATTCAAAGAGAATTTATTTGTAAGAGCATAATGTAATTACTGGTGTCACGAATTGCTAGCACTTTAATAATATGAAAGTGATTCATAATTTAAAATGATTTCACACGGTTTATCAAGTAACACTAATGAAAATATAAATATTTTCCATTTCCAGCTATTTCCACTCTCTTTTTTTTAGTGTGTTTGGTTTGTTTCTTATTTTTATTTACAGTTAATATGTTTTATTTATAATTACAAAAATGTCAACTGATTTTTATTTGCTTTTATTTTTAATATTTTATGAAGAAAATAGTGAATTCAAGGTGATTTTTTTACAATTTTATTTGAATTTTTTAAATATTAATAAATTAAAATTAATATGATGCTTTTAAAATTATTAATAAAAAAATATTATCTAAAAAAACCAAATGCATCTACCAAAAAAAACAAAAACAAATGAACGGGTAATCATCCTCCACATATCCGTTTTCTATCTCTAATAAGTGGTCGGTCACATAGAAGAATATATATTCAATATCTATAACCATTCATTTAAAATAATTTCATTCAACGGTTAATACATGGTTGCTGTTTGGATACGCCTAAATTGTATAAGTGTATGGTAGACTTAGGGTTCAATGAATCCTTGTTTGTTTGTTTGATGATGAGTTGGAAAAGATAGCAAACAAATATTGGGTAATATGAGAGAAGATTGACATTAAGAGAAAGAGAAAAGTTGAAAGTCAGAGAAAAAATTCTTGTTGAACCTATTTAAAAAATGTGAGTGTAGGAAATAATAATTTTTTTATGTAACATAAGAAAAGTAATTCCCAACATATATTTATGGAGATTGACATTGGATTGGATTCTCCTAAATGCAAAATGCGAACGTGAAGTGTGAATTTGATCATTTGGTGTGTGTCTAGTCTAGGAGCACATTTTTTCTGCCATGAGAGTAGGTACCTTTTTACTAAAAAAAAAAAAAATAATAATAATCATAAAAATAAAAATAATGTAAATATTTTTTTTTCATATTTAATAAAAGATATACTATGTGCTGGATAATCTCGTATCACTAAAAATATTTTCAATAGATTAGATTAAACTTTAGGTTGGATCTTACAAAATGCAAGAAATATCTCATGTAGTCTCGTACAGCCGTGTAGGAATTCCCTTTGTTCGTCCAAAAGTGCCATTAACATTACTCTACCTGCCACCATTTTAGATTTAGGTTGACTCCTAGCTACCTTAATTCACTTCAAAATCAATTCTTCAACAGTGTTTTAAAAAAGTGGATCACCGAAAGCGAAAAAGAATATGGTCTTCTCAGACTAATCTTGTCCTCAGAAGCAACCACATAAAAGTCTTAAAAACCTCCTTGTCCAATATTTCCAAGTTACATATATGGAAAAAATGTGTATAATTTTAAAAGATATATAAATTTGTGTTATTTTAAGTTAGAGAAAAAGATAGATAAATAAGGAGAAAAAATGAACACACAAATATAAAAATATGGGTCATACCTCTTTATGAGAGTAAAATGACAAAATTGTGTCATTTAAAATGACAAATACTTTTCCCTATATATATTTATATTACAGAAAAAATTTCTGCAATTACTGCAGTTAAGTTATCTGCATTTACTCCCAAAATAACGTCATTGAAAAATTAAAAAACTATAATTATAAAGATTATAATAACTCTGAAATAAATTAAAATTATAAAAACACCATAATTTCCGCTACAAAATTACATCGTATTAGATTTACTACAAATAACTTATTTGCTAAAAAAAAACGAACATTTTATATTATTGCATCATATAATCCTTAGAACAACTCTAACACTACTCCCGTCAATCATTATTATTTTTTGTGTGGAGAATCTTCAATCATTATTATTGTCCCTGAGCTATGCACCTTTGTGTACCAGTAAGATACAAAATGTCCTTAAGAAACTGTCAACGAACTTCATTAATCAATTTTGTCCAAAATTGACTTGTATTTCTTTGAAAAACTAAATTAGTAGCTAAAAGTTTTATTACAAATAGACAATTTTAAATATAATATGTAAAAAATATATATATGAAATTTTATAATTTATATTGACATAAATTAAGGCAGTTTGAAATATTTCTATTAAAGGAATTAGTAACACAAAAAAATTGTTTCTCTTTCAAAAAATTTAACAAATGATGTTTATTTAATTTTTTTTTTTTGGTAAGCCAATTGATGTTTATTTAATCCAAGTATGCATGTCATTATATGGCAAGATTACGTTGGACATAAGGGGAAAAGTATCTGTAATTTAAAAGGATATAATTTCTGTTTTTTTTTTATTTTTTTACTTTATGTATTTCTGGTGAAAAGTTATTTTTTTCTCTTCCCTCAGTCACATCAGTTAATACGGATAGTGAAAAAAAAGAGAGTAATTTTTTATGTTATAATTATGTACTACCAAAAATATATAAAGTAAAAAATTAAGAGGATATATCTTGTATCCTTTAAAAAAGGGTAAAGTGTGTGTTATTTTAAAGGATGTAAAATTGTGAAAATGATGAGAGATTTTAAAAAAAATAGAGATACAAAAAAATAAAGGTATAAAGAAAATATATTATATTTTCTTTGAGAGTGAAAGGATATAAGTTGTGTCATTTAAAAGGATAAAAACTTTTCCCTTAAAAAAAAACACACCCTGAACCCCGGATATAATGAAAGGATTTTAGATTAAAGCAATGTACCTGTTGAGCTTCAAGCTCGTTGGCGCTATGAAGGTCTGTTATCTTAAATATAAAATAGAAATTAGCCCAAGCCCAAGGAAATCAAGACCTTACCACAATCCAATGACTTTGACGAGCCAATTGTTTTGGGCTCCGGTTCACAAATTACTAAAAGGTTTTATTGATGGCACAAAAAATAACTTGAGTAACGAAGAAAGAAGGGATTTTGATTGAATCTCACATGTTATTTTGGGGAGAGATTTAAATATCTTTATTTCTAACTTGCACCACATTTTGAATTAATCTTATCATCCAAAAAATCGAAGCTTCTGAATACACAAAAAGAAATTATTTCGCCTCAAAAAAATAATTAAGGTCAACAAAGTCAATAAAAAAAAAAAAAAAGCCCTGCCCTACCCTCTTTTTCATATGACTCTGGCCTATCCACTGACACAAATTCTCCGGAGTTCTAAACAGATCTAGAATGCCAACAATTTGATGATATACGCAGTTAAATTTTAAAGAGGCAGGAATCCACTACGATTTTTGTTTTTGTTTTTATAATTATTTTATTATCGTTAAATTAAAATTACATTATTTATTTTTAACTTTTTATAGATAATAAAAGTAGTTACAAGAATAAAGAGATTGTATCTATAATCTCCCTCCATTTTAAATAAAAAATTACAAACATCAAATAGGTGCTTGTTCATAATTAGAGATAACCTCATTACATTATACTTTTTTATTAAAAAAAATGTATTTTTGTGATTATTATACATATTAAATTAAAGAAAAACAATGTTGCCAAGGTTTTTCTTGGCCGAATATCCAATTAGTCTCACTTCGAGAAATGCCGATAAGAAAATCGTACTTAAATATTCAAAGAAAATAATAATTTTAATAGGGGCAGAAAAAAACACTTATCTTTGAAATTTAAGTGGGAAGTACCACACAATATTGATGGAGTTAAAAGTATCAAGAGAAAAATTCTTACGTAGGAAAAATATTTATTCGTTTAAAATATAGTTATATTATTTTAAGGGGGGAAACACAAATTAATATTTTTTTATTTAAAATTCAAATTAAAAAACTCCTTTTCTTTTCCCATATTTTCATTACTTGTGTCTTTCTCTTATTTAAAATAACACAATTCTATATGAGGAAGGTTATAGTTACAACTTTTTTTTACAACCTTTTATAATCATATCTTATCACCGTTGCGGTTATCATTTATTACGAATTAATAATTAATTAATGAGTTTAATTTGCGAAAATCATAACCGTTGATTGAAGGAAATCAACGGTGTTAAGATATGGTTGTAAAAAAAAATTGTAAGTATAACCTTCCCCGTTCTATATATCAACAGCAAACCCTTATAAGATACATGTAAAAATATTGTTTAGGGATAGCGTGTTTAATATAATTTGCACATCCTTACATATGTTGAATGGGATATCTACGACAAGTAATATCTGAGTATGATAAGCACTTGCGTATTTAAAATAATTTCAGGTAGGAGGTTGGAAACTTTAGTGTCCCCATTCTGAGCACATACAAAATAATCCGAAGTTTGAGAGATACGACTACGGCACGCTAATGGGCATAAAGGGGAAAGAATTTTTATTTTATTTTTAGTACATAAGTGGAAAATATTTTCATTTTTTTGGCACATACAATAGTGATAAGAACAACTATGCAATGTACAGATCTGTCCCAATTCATGGAATCCATTGATGATCCATGTGCCATGTGGTGTTGTTGGGCCAGCGGTCCTTTTTCCGGCACCAAAGAAACGTGAATTGAATTAGAAATTACTGGATAGATATTTGTGCACAATAAGAGCAATGTTGGCATGTTTCTTCTTAAGGGTTTTATAAGAATAATGACAAATTTAGTTAAAATGTATGTGCATGACGTGAAATTGTTTTCCTGCACTACGAGGAAAGTCAGAAAACAATTCCCCTTCTTCTAAATTCTAATAACAAAAAAAAAAGAGCAATTTTGGTGTTTTGCGAGATAATCATGAATCTTCTCCTGTATTATTTAATATGATCATATTATGTGATAAAACTTTAATCATATAAGAACTAATGGTGATAAAGGATAAAAAAGAAAAAATAAAGATAAAAAGTTATAAAATCATCATTATTGGTTTATTTATTTATTATTAAGATCCTCTCATATAATATGATCAACTTAAATAACACAAGATTATCAATTTCCAATATTTTACTTCTCTTGAGGATGAAAATTTGTTATAAGCGTATCCGGAAAAAAAAAATTAGTGCTCCAGCTCATGTGGTCCTTCCATTCAGTGAGTGACATTTATACAAAAGTTTATATTTTATTTTTTTCTCTCCTCTCCCTTCAATAGTTATCTCATCCTAATTGATTTGAACCACTGAATCAATGGTGGCGCAGGACCACCAAAATTCTTCTCCTTACCCACGCAGGTTCAAATTGATACACGGATAAGGACATTTAAAATGATTTTGGATTAATTCTTATCTTTCACGGGAAAGTATTTTGAATATTATACTGATCATTGCATATATATTTTATCAAATATGAAAAAAAAATTATATTATCTATATCTTCATAATTATTATTTTTTATATTTTTTTCCTTTTTAATAAGGTAGTGTCTACTCTATTGCATCCAAAACGTGCTTCTTTCAGGGTCGAAGCTTAATAAAAAAAACTAACCACAGCTTAAACATTAAGATATACATATATATGCGCGCGACGCATCCATCAAGACACATTTATGGAAAGGTAAAATATTATATTTTAGTTGCAGAAATATTTTTTTATTGTATTAATATAAAAGTGAGTGGACTTCACTAAATTTTTTCATAATAAAACTCACTCACTTTTATATAAATATAACTAAAAAATATTTCTGCAAAAAATAAAAATATTAAACCCTTTCCGAAATCCAAGCTCTTGATATACACATACCACCCTTATGTCTCTGTGTCATCGCATTTTCGCATTAGAAATCCATCACATGTAGGGATGTGTATGGGTCGAACTCTGAATTGGATTTTTTGAAAAATCGAACCGAATTGGTTTAAATGGTTCGGCTCGGAAGTGGTTCGGCTCGATGCAAAATTGGTTCTGTTCGGTTCGAAAACAGTTCGGGTCAACCCTCTTTTGAAAAAGAAAAAAATTAAAATTTTTAGAAATGAAGTTATAAAAATCAATTGGTTTAGTTTGAAAACAGTTCGGTTCGGTTCGAAAACGATTCGGTTCGGTTCAAAATAGTTCGGTTCTTAAACTGGTTCTAAAACCGGTTCGATTCATGAACTGGTTCTTTAAAAATTGATTCAGTTCATAAACCGATTTTTAAAAATCAATTATTTTAAGAGCAGTTCAGGTTCAGTTCTGTTTCTTGGTTATTTTGCACGTCCCTAATCACATAGGATCATCTCCTCCAACATCAACCACAATGCCATCGAACAAAAATGAAATAAAATGTGGATATTTTATTTTCTTAATATAATTGGTTTTTAAAAAAAAAATTATGACTGGAGTCAAACATAAAAAATTTTCGTTCTCACGATTAAATTCTCAAGAACCAAGATATCCCTTGAAAGATGATAAACGATGGTGCCATTGCCGATTTGGCTACAAAATTATTGGCTGCACTGCTTTCAACTCGTGTACGTGTATCCCCGTGGGATTCGCACATGTGGAAAATCACATGACATGTTAAAGTGCGAAATCATAACCATATAAAGAAGAGAAAAAAAATAGTAAAATAGATAGTTACAAAATCATAATCATTGACTATCTTCTCACATGACCATGTCATGTTTTTTCTCACATCAGAAGATCCATTTCCACCCGGTGTGATTTCCCCAATCTGCAGTTACTTCTGAGTAACCGATATTTTGTAAACGAGATTAGTATTTGTAATTTTAAATAGGGTTTGATGTTTGTCATTTTAATAGGGATAGGTTATTCTACATACTCTTATTTTGTCTATCTTTGCTTACCCTTTTAATACCGTTTGATTCAATTTCATTCAACGATGAATATTTGTGATATAAAAAAATCTTTTCTTTTTTTTTCGTTTTCTCCTTAGTTCCTCTTACACCCTTTCTCTCTCCTCCCCTTTCTCTCTTCCTCTGCAACTAGCATAAACTTATATTATCATAAACTTTGCCCAATATATGATGATGTCTCTACCTCACTCTTCTAAGTATCCATAAGTTTCTTAGCCCAATTACTCATTAGAATGACAATAATTTTATGTCATTGAAAATCACAGATCCCCCGTACAAAAATAAAAAAATCACAGATCCCATTTATGTTGTAGTCTAAGGAGAAAGAAAAGGGACAAAAAAAAAAATTTATATCACAAATATCGACCATTAGATGAGATTGTAATTGAACGGTATTAAAAGGGTATGTAAAGATAGGTAAAATAAGAATAGGCAGAATAACCTATCCCTTTTAAATAATATAAGTTATGTCATTTTAGAAAAGAAATTGATATAAAGAATGGAAATAATGAGGGGAGAAAGTTGGTGATTTTTTTAATTTAAATTTTAAATAAAAATAATATTTTGTGTCTATCTCACTCTTAAAATGACGTAACTTTATGTCATTTAAAATGATAAAAACTTTTTCCTTTTAATATAATTTAAAATTATATTATTTTAGTCAAAATAATTGCATTAAAAAGTGATAATTTAAAAAAAATATTAAATAAATAATCACAAGTTTAACTAAAATGACCGTCATTTAAAAAGTTAAAACATATTTTTTAATTTTAATTAATTACTAATTTTGTCATGATTAATAATAAATTTAGTGTGCGCCCGCCCCAACATCTCTAAAGAGGATTGCTTATGAGAAATATTGAAATCGTCCTTAATGACAGTCCTTTAAAAGGTTAAAACAGTTTTTTTTTTAATTTTAATTAATTAATAAACTTTGTCATGATTATTGTATATTATTATTTATAATTATCATATATTTTTTTATTAAAAAACTATTTTTATTTATTTATTATAAATCATGTGAGTGTTAGTTTCATGAACTGTTTATATTAAATGGAAAAATATTTGTTCTTTTAAAAGATATAATTTTGTGACATTTTAGATCTTAACCGTTGATTTCTATAAATCAATGGTTATAATTTATTACAAATTACTAAATAATTAATAAGTTCGACCCAATAAATCATAATCGATGATTAACGGAAATCAACTGTTAGAATCTTAAATGACATAAAATTATATCCTTTAAAAGGATAAACGTTTTTCCCTATTTTAAATGTAGGGGTCATTTTGCCTGTAATCAATATAGATAACTTATCTATATTCTCTGTAGAAATATTAAAACCTTACGGGTACATTCATTTAAATCTTTCTAAAAAAGTATTTTTATAATAAAATTTTATCATAATTTTTTTAAATTTTTGAGAAAAAATTAAAACTACTTTTTTTAGTACTTTTGCTTATTTTTAAAGAGTTATATATTTATTATTATTTTATTTTTTTCTTAAAGAGTTATAAAAAAAATTCCCTAAAAAACACAAACAAACGAGGTTTACTCAAGTTAAGTTACAAAGATTTTGCAATATCTCCATTAATTAACGGGCATTATCTTTTTCCTATATCTCAAGTTAAATTATAAAGTAATTTTACTAATTTATATATACTAACTAATTCATCATATTCTTCTAAAAATTAGATTAGATAAAATATTTATTTGGTTAATTACTTTAATTGTTTTAAAATATCTATCATTTAATTTTTTTACAAGAATTAAGAAATTTATAAAATAGCCTTAATTATATAAACAAATTACATTTAATAAATTATATTATTTCAAAATATTATATCCCTATTAGTACTTTCTCACATTTTATTTTGTAATCTACCGAGAGACAATAATAAAAGGGAAAATATTTTTACTTCTCCTACAGAAAAAATTTCTCTGCCACATTTATATGAAAAATTACATTTAATAAATTATATTATTTCAAAATATTAAACCATTATATCCCTATTAATGTTTTCTTCTCACATTTTATTTCATAAACCAACGAGAGACAATAATAAAAGAGAAAGTTATTTTTGTTTCTGTATCAGATGAAAATTTCTCTGCCACAATCACATAGAAAGGAGTGACTCCCATTGTAAATAAAAGAGAGAAAATATTAGTGGGACTCACTCATTTTTTGTGTGAGTATGACATAGAAATTTTTTCTGTAATAAAAGCATAAATATTAAACCCATAAAAAAATTATAGAACAAATATTTCATATGTTTTGAATGCACTCATCCGATTGAGAACGCACAAAATAACTTGCCATAATGGAAAAATTAATTAGTTTATAGTGAGAAAAAAATGGTAAAAAAAGATTTGATAAGAAGACACAAAATAAAGAAGCACATAAAAAGTAGAAAATTAAAATAAAGAAAAACCAACGTTTTTATATTTTGTTTTTAAGTAATCAGAAGTATTTAATATAAAATATTAAATGTTTCTTAACTAATATTTAACCCAAAAAAAAAAAAAAAAAAACAGAAAAGACTCATCAAATTCAGAACACCAAGAAGTTGCTTTCATAATAAATTTAAATAACGTCAGAACTATCGCACTAAAAAAAGGAAGGAAGGAAGGTATGTCAGAATTAGCTCTTCAAAATTCAAACGGATGACTTTGTTAAATTGAAGTTGTTGTACAAAAATTAGTAAAATCATTTAAACAACTTAAATTGTATAATAATAATAATAATAATAATAATAATAATAATAATAATTGAGTAACTAAAAATAATAAGAGTGAAGATATTCTAACTACCAAAAATTCTCACTACTAACTTACTACCTATCACATTACCATTGGATTAAAGAGAGAGAATGTTAAAAAAAAATTGAAGAGAGACAAAATGTTAATCTAATGATGATTAAATAGGTAATAAGTTGGTAGTAAAAAATTTTGGTAGTAAAAATATCTCTTCTTAAATAATAATAATAATAATAATAGTCCGATTCATTTGTATGTTATTTATTAAAATAACTGACTAATGAAGTGGCAGTTCTAACCATAGAAGCAGCTGCCACTTACTGAGTTGCTGCGCTGAAGCTTCGACCTGCAAAAAGCCACGTGTTTTTTACTTCACAAAACAAAACTTTCAATGCTAATTCTAAAACGAGTACTTTGACCTGACTAGAAAACAAACTATTTGATTTTGACCTCGTGCCACTTTTCGTAGTTCATGTTCCTTTGCTTACCTATATGAATATGATTCATGAACCTGGTCTTCCACGATCCGAATTTCTCAGTGTCCTAATCGTATTATCGGCTTGGATTTTTGTTTACTAAGCATATTATTGATGGTCACATATTCATGTAAAGTCAAGTATCAATTGATTGTAATGCCTCGCTCTAATTAATTTAAGTGAATGCAACATGTGACTGAATATCTAGTCTTCGTTAGTGATGTGTATCGGAGTGCCACAGTTTCCAATAGGGGATGTGTAAAAACGTTGGTTCAATTGTTCTGACTTTTATCCGATCTTGACCTATTTTTTAAATATCTATTTTTTAAATTAGATTTAATCACTGATCCACTTTTATTTGGGTCAGTTTTAAACATGACTTATTTTAATAATTGACTCATTGACCCAAAACTTGACCTATATCCATTATGTGCAAAAAAATAAAAATAAGAAAATCACCAATTTGGGGGTTGAGGGTTCTCTCCTCTCCCAATCTCTCTCCCTGTCATTCACTTAAAATTCATTGAAATTGCAATGATAGGGTTCTTAAAAATTTGGACTGAGGTTTGCAATTGGGGCTTCCATTTTTTAGTGTCGTAAAAGTTTTGTGAACTTAAGAGTGAACCGGACGCTCATCATATTGCAATTTGTGGATGACCACTTCTCATTAAGAAAAGACATGGAAAGATACGGTAACTGTAACCTGCTGCAATATGCTAAGAACTATCTCTGGGTTGACTCGTCTTTTTTATTTATTACTTTTTATTTATTACTCATTATATTTAATCAAAATATGGGTTATAAGTTGAAGGCACAGTCAGCAATTTGCTTTTGAAAATGGATCCTTTCATGTGTAATTTGACATGATCATGTTATGTAGGGGGATCTTAACCATTAATAATTAAATCAACGGTGATAATTGTGTAACTTCCTATCTTTATATTTTTTTTCTCTCCTCCCTTATCATCATTAACTCACCCATGTATGGTTATGATTGTCCCACATGATATGGTCATGTTAATTAACACATGAGAGGATCCACTCCCTTTGGTTTTAGGATCATTAGATTCTTTTTTTCATACTTTAATGAATCATCTCTGTTTTGTTTTTGTTATTTTACACGATAATTTTATGTTTGGATTGTTTTTTTTAATTTATCATTAATTTGGATCTTTTTGATGATTCAATAAAATCATGATAATTGCTAATTGCAAATATCAATTATGAGTTAGGATGAGCTACCATGACACTAATTAGTACCATGGAATAGTAATATTATCATTTTTTTTTTAAGAATTGGTATTTATTCAACAAATACCCATTTTATTATATAATTTATATATTTTAAAACAAATAAATAATAAAATTACATGAGTTTAAAAATTAAATCTATAATTATAAAAAAATCAAATAAAAAACAAGTATTGAAACCAAGTCAAAAGCGGGTCAGGTCGGATTTGACCCGATTTTGAAACCAAGTCAGACCCATTTCAGAAACTAAGTCACGTCAGATCTGACCTAGTTCAAAAAAAATTAAACCGGCTTAGATCTGACTTGGATCAAATTAAACTAGGTCGGGTCGGCACAAAAGTCCAACCCGTCCTGATCCATGCACAGCCCTAGTTTGCACCCCGGCCTCTATGTCAAATAGTCCGGCTAGGTCGATTTGAGGAAGTGTTGATGAACAATAAATCGAAAATGAAACAAATAGAGATATGGAGAACATAACACATCAAAACTTTTAACGTGGAAAATATCTTTAATGTGAAGAGTAAAAATTACGGGACCAAGTTAAGAAAACTTTCATTATGAAAAATGGGATTACACAAAAGATTCACTATGCCTCAATAACCAAAGGACTTCACCCTATAGAAGGATGAGTTAGACAAGTGTCTCAAACAAGTGTTTCTCTCTATAAAAAAGGATAGGTCTTATTCTCCAGCAATGGCACTATATTTACTTCCTCATATCTTTATCCCTGACTTGCGCTTTCTCTTGTGTATTTCTCTTTCTTCGCTTTTTCTTCTTTTTCTCTCTCTTCGCTGACGACTCAACATCTAAGCATTTCTTATAAACAAGAGATTATGGCACCCATTAATATGGGTCGGGTCCATCATGGGCCATAGACCCAACAAATCTACCCCTTCGTGCCCACGAGGGAGAATATCCTAGCTCCCCCTTATCCAGGGTATGGGTCCGGGATAGTCAACACGACATTTTCACTGTAATCTTCAAACTTCTATGTTGGAACTGTCTTGGTTATCATGCCCGACCAGTTCAATTCGGTATGCACCTTGTCGAGCTGCAAAATCTTCACTTCTATCATATCTCGAATCCAATGGTAGCGTACATCTATGTGTTTTGATTGTGCATGGAAAGTTGAATTCTTCTCTAAGTGTATAGCGTTCTGGTTATCATATTTTTTCATATACTTTTCTTGAATGTGGTCGAGCTCTTATAGGAAACTCTTCATCCACACTATCTCCTTATAGGCTTCAGTTGCAGCAATGTACTCGACCTCGATAGGAGACAGTGAGACACATTTCTAGAATTTGGACTACCAAGAAATTGCTCCCCCTATAAAGGTAGTCGGGTAACCTGTGGTCTACTTTCTCGAGTTGTCATCTCCACCCAGGTCGGCATCCGCGTAGGCTTCTAACTTGGACTTTCCTCGTTCAAAGCAAAACACTAGTTGACTATGCCTTTTAAATATTTGAGTATCCACCTGACGGCGTCCCAATGCTCCCTGCATGGGTTCGACAAAAATTGGCTTACAACCTCGACTACATAAGCAAGGTTGGCCTTTGTGCATTTTATGTCATACATAAGGCTGCCTATAGCTGACTGGTATGAGACCTTCGATATCTCGTCTCTTTCTTCATCACTGGTTGGACCTTACTTCTGACTCAACTTGAAGTGTCCATCCATAGGAGCACTGACCGTCTTGGACAGGTCCATGTTAAACCTCAATAGAATTTTCTTTATATACTTCTCCTGAGATAACCACAACAACTTTTTTGAGTAATTCCAGATAATTTTCATCCCGAGTATCTGTTTTTTTGGGCCAAGATCTTTCATAGCAAACGGCATGCTCAAGGCTTTCTTGAGGACATTAATCTTCCTAATGTTTTTCCCCAATTCCAGCATGTCATCTACGTAGAGTAAGAGGATGATGAAGTCGACCTTACCATACCTCTTGATAAACACATAATGGTCTACTTAAGTCTTCTTGAAGTCGTGTTGGGTCATGAAGGAGTCGAACTTTCTGTACTATTACAAAGGTGCTTGCTTCAGGCCGTACAGGCTCTTCTTAAGTCGACATGCCAGATATACTTTACCTGGAACTTCAAAACCTTTGGGCTGCTCCACGTATATTTCTTCTTCCAAGTCTCCATGAAAAAAACTTGTCTTCACATCAAGCTACTCGACCTTCAATTCTTGAGTAACCAATATGCCTAGAATAGTTCAAATTGACGTCATCTTCACTACTGGTGAGAATATCTCCTCAAAATCGATGCCTTTCTTCTTATTGCACCATTTTACCACAATCCGGGCTTTATACCTCGACTTTGGGTTATTTTCCTCCACCTCGAGTTTGTATACTCATTTGTTCTTCAAAGCCTGTCTGGTAATTTGATCAAATCAAAGGTGTGATTCTCATACAAGGATTTTATCTTGTCTTGCATATCTTTCTCCCACTTTTCCTTTCTCAGCGCTGGTCACTACCTCTTCATAACTCTGAGACTCTCCTTTTTTTGCAACAACTGTGTATGCATATGCAGGATATCTAGTGGAAGGGCGTCTAACTTAGACAGATTGTCGAGTTTGTGGTTGCTCCTTAGAACCCAGTTCTTCTGTTTCACCGCGGACTTCTGGATGGTCTGATTCCATGTCACCTTCAGTTGGTGGTTCTTACTGTTGTCCGCCCCCTTCATCACTATGTTGAATGGATTCTCACTCTGCTTCAGCTCGGATAGGGGAGACAGGGTATAACACCGTGTCTGCAGCCGGTGTATTAACATGCATATGGTACTAAGTGCCGCCTAATTAAAAAATAAAGCGGAAACTAAATATATAAATGGCCCAATTACACTTATATAAAATGGGAACTAACTTTTTTTCATTTCTTATGTATTGCCATAAACTTCATCTATTTCATGACTACTCAAATTATCACATTTTCCTATACCTCACATCTTTAATACTTGAGACTTCACCAAAACCATAGGTAATGACAATCAATTACCCGAGTATGATAATCATACACCACCTCAGATTAAATAAAACGAGTAGCATCTAGCTGCATTATGAGGATTTGGGATGCTTCCCAATCTTATTAAATACCTGATTGATAATTTATATGGTTTCATGCATTATCCACTAGTCTACACATAGAATTCGTCCATTGATTTTTTACAACAAGGCTCCATGCCCAAAGTTTACATCCGATGCATATTCATTCATCAACATTCATGCAAATATAAAAGGATTTGTAAATCCAACACTTGAACAATAAAATGACATATATAAGCATTTAAATAAATAAATACTACACATGCCATATATACCAGCCTTCATCAACATAAATACAAATATCTCTTAAAATATGTAAGATTATCCAAAATATTGCATGTCATTAAACTTAGAAAAAAGTATGACCATGCAACATTCTATCAAAATCATCAACATAGAATCATCATAACCCGTTCTCCAATACATCTTAGCTCCCTAGCTCTGCATGGGCCTCATGCCCTCTGAGGTCCCTTCTCCTACTGCAGAAGTACTTGAAATATGATTCCCAAAATGGGGTGAGATTCACATATCAATAAACTTTGGGTTTTCAGAGTAATTCTCCACCCATTAGTTTACTTCCTGCATAGGGTGGGTTCATTTTTCAACCTATATTCAACGGCGGGCTAACCTGTCACGCCTCATTTTTGGCGGGTTGGGATGGACCAACCCATACTGCTACCTCTACTTACGAACCAAAAGGGTAAATAACATTATTGCAATAAGTAGTAGTGGAGCTAAAAAAAATTGTCAGAAACCGAATAACACTAGTAGAAAATGGACAAATAGCGATAGACATTTTCGACGAAAAATACACCGTCACAATTTTTGAAGGAAATTATGTTAGAGACATTATTGCGACAGAAATCTTTCAATATGTTTGTCGCTAAAAATTAGATGCAAGTTCCGTTACAAGACCATCATAATTCGCAACGGTAATAATCTTAGTAACAAAAATGAAATATTTGGGACTACATATTGCGATAGAGTTTTTTATGACGGGAGAATCCGTTGTGAAATTAGGGAGCCGACTTTGCGATGGCGGTGAGATTTTATCCGTAGGAATTTGCGGTGATTTTCACGACGGTATTCCCGAATATGATTTGTGAGGGATTTTATGACGGAATTGTAAATTTGCAACAAAATATATTTTGTCGCAAATGTTACAACATAATTATATGTATTTTATTATACACAGAGTGCCAGTGTCAATCCCTGACATAATATGATATGCAATAAAGAAATTTTAAGAAAGCAATGACAAAGACAAGATGCCTGAAATGCAATTAGCAATATATATAGTATCGTCGCAAATTTGTGACAATATTACGTTATTGATTCCATCACATGTTTTGTGGAGGTTTAGGGTTTTTATTTTCATCGCAAATTGTGTGACTAATTAAAATCATATTTCCAACGCAATCTTGTGATAATGTTTTGTCCTCTTATTTTCGTCGCAAATTTGCAATGGAATATTTTCCATCGTAGATTGCGACCGAATAACAATGTCAACAAGTCTGCCTATTGCAATAGAATTATAGGATTTTATCTTATCGCCTATCTACCATTGCAAATATCGTTTGAGACAAAACAATTTGCGAAGGACATGACCATCACAAATAACTTGTTTTTTTTGTAGTGTATTAATTTTATTTTATTTTGGAAAAAACTTTTTAAGTGCTCTTTCATGACCATTATTCAGAACATTCATTCAATAGAAACAAAAACACCAACATTTTTTTCACCAAAAAAAAAAACACCAATGTTTATTATTTATTCATAGGGTAAAGTGTGTGTCATTTTAAAGGATGTAAAGTTGTGTCATTTTAAGAGAGAAAGAGATAGATAAAGGAGGAGAGAGAGTTGACAAAAAAACAAAGGTGTGGGTCCCACCTCTTTGTGAGAGTGAAAGGATATAAGTTATGTCGTTTAAAAGGATAAACACTTTTCCCTTATTCATAATACATGTGTCTCATTTCGAATAATGATAGTAACCATTGTTAAAAAAGTATAAAAAAATCATTAATGTAATCTCACTCAAGTGCTTAAACTTTTGAGTTGAATTGATTCTTTACATGGTATCAGAGCGTCTCATGAGTTTGATCTTCACTGTCCCCATTTAAATAATAATTAATTAAGTCTTGTAGAGTTTCTTAGAATAGATAGGTGGGCCTGTGCATTATATACCCTTCAAACTCAGCAGGATCTTGTGAGAGAGGCATGTTAGAGAAGTATAAAAATCATTAATGTAGTCTGACTTAATAGTTAAAGCTTTTTGGTTGTATTGATTATTTACAACCATTACTAAATATAATACGAGCAATAAAAATACTCTCCTTTTGAGAATGGATAAGAAAAAGAATATAATACAAAATTCAATTAATGGAGTATTTGAGCGAGGGAGGGGTATGGCCATATGCAGTCCTTTCTATCAGTGTTTTAAAATTCCACTCCACCCCGAGGTCGACCCCGCCGGTTCATTGACCCCTTCTCTCCGAGGGTTTGGGTCAGTAGTTAGAACCTGCATGCACGTTGATTCCTTTGACCCGAAACCTCCTGTTGAACCTGTGACTCCTGACTCAGAGTGGTCAGTGGGGGTCACTGCATTTTTTTAACAAAAAATTTACACAGGAAAATACATCGTTTGGTGTGTAAACAAAACAAAACAACAAAAAACGAAACAAAAACTCGCTGCCCCTAGATCTAGAACTAGATCTGAAATCTGAATTGTTCTTTTTCTTCTCTTTCGAATTCTGTCTTCTCTCTCCCTTTCCTCCGTCATACTGATTTTTCTCTCGCCACCGTAGATTCGTCGTGCCGCCACCTCTCCTCCGCCGTTCTCTCTTGGGTAAGGAATCTCCTTTCACATGCTATTGTAGGTGCGTAAGAAGGACTAGGAGGGTTGAATTTGATCATATAACTTTGCATTAACTCTATCGGACTATGTGTTTTATACTTTGATAGTTTGTTACTTCGATTAGCTAGTGTAATATTGACTTATAAATGTAATTTGTTGAATTAAGTTAAATATATTTTAAATCTTTGATAATTGATAATTTGAATTTTTAAAATTTTTCATATACGATATATACATTTTTTTAATGTATAAAATTGAGTCGATGCCCTGTGACCCCCCCTGTTATCCTTAACCTTGGCCAAGTCAATAGTCGCACCAAATTTTTAAACATGATTTCTATTGGTTCAATCGTGCTTAGGAGGGTAAAGTCAAAATTCTTTCAATTTAATTTTAATAAAAAAATAGAAGTTGAGCACGGACAATTTTCCTGCTAACTATCCAATTTGCATGAAAATGTCTTTTCACGTATTCTCTTTCAATTAATAAACTATTAAATTAATTTGATAATTGATTGTTTACAATTAGTCACGTCTTGAAGTAAACGACAGCTATTAACTATTCCTCAAGCATATTTGACTTGTTAAGTAAAAATAATTAAATTAATATGATAATCAAGTAAATAACTTGTGCATAAAATTGAAATATCCCGAACTAAAATCATTTTACACTCAAATAGGTTTTTATTAAGAAAATTAAAAATATTACTTGCACAATGTGGTTACAATATAAAGCATCGATCCTATTCCAATTCTTGGAAGAAAAATTTAAGGATGCTTTTTGGTGGCATCCGTATCTTATAATTATGAAGAAGAAAAAATAAAGATAAAGATTTTTAAATACTTGTAGTTTTGCTATTTAATAAAAACACAAGAAGTGTTATTTTTTATATTTCAATCATGAAAAAAATGAAGAAGTTAAAAATTAGGGGATGATTATATTGCATACCTATTTAATCTTGTTGCCCTTTACTATATTTTTATCATTATTAATTAAATTTCAATTAATGGTCTCAAATATAATAATATTTTTTATTTCATTTTTCTCAACTAATTACACCAATTGTTTATCATGTTTGGTTTAAATATAATCAACGGTGATAAAAAAATAATAAGGAAAAGAAGATTAAACAGTAGACAATATATATATAATTATCCCCTAAAACTTATATTTTTATTGGCTTGATCGCAACCGTAAGAAAAATCAACTTTCAGAGCATTCTTGTTGAGAAGTTCATTCAAGAAATTAATGCTATAATCTTGAAAGTCAAGTTTAATTTCAAATTATTTTCTAATCAACGGTGACATTTAATATTATTTTTCCGGAAACTATTTTATGCAATTAATGATGACATTTAAGGTATGTGATATGTGCCTCTTAGCCATTTATCTGTGATGTTGCGAAAATAAATGGTCATTATTCGCAGTTGCAATTTGTGGTCACAAACTATTTTCATCCGCTTAGATTTAGATTTTCGAATGATTAAGATACAAGGCTAAAATCAAATGATGAAAATCACCACCATCACTACGCTGTCTATGATACTACAAGCTACAGCAAATTGAATGTTTTGAGGGATACAGAAAGCTTTATTTTATAATTCTGATCATAAACACCCATCAAGCTCCAACCTACGTTTTTATTGAGAAGTACAATAAATTCAAATATCTAAGTTTGCACTTTGTTTTACGGAAAATAACTTGGGTATGAACTTTCTAAAAAGTAAAAAGACTTTGGGAAATTTTTGACATTCTCATTCTTGTTTCAGGGCTTCGGTCCATTAACAATAAAACAGATGAAAGTAATAACACATTATCTTAACACCCGAAGAATTTTCTTAACATACGAAACCTATTTATTTATTTCAAGTTATTTTCCGTAAAACATGTACATCCTTCACAGCTTGATTCATTAATTAAGGTGCTATGGTCCGCATAACAACGCCCAATGCATGATGTCATTTTCTAATAATGTGTTGTCGTCCATGCCAATAGTACAACTTTCTGGTGGTGCAATCAACTCTTGAAGCCTCTGATATACCCTTGTTGGCTCTACACCAACTCTTGATATTTTAACCTGATGAAAGAAGATAACAAGTCATGAAAATGAAGAAAAATTCAGCGATCCATCTTCACCACACGCACACACACATATATATGTTTACAAGTTTTTTTTATAAATTACACTAAGTATGATCGGTCATACTTCAATCAAGAGTGTATGACCGGTCATACTTAATGTAGTTTGTAAGCAAAAAGTTTGTAAATATAACCTTCCATGAAACTAATCTCCATCTTAACATAAGGTGTGAAGGTTTTTTATTACTGGCCCAAATTGTTTCTCCTAGAATTTGAACCAAAAACCTTTTAGTCCCAAGAGTCATTTCTTAGCAAAGCTCGCTTTCGAGTTGTGTCACCTCTTAGGGTTATCTTCCCCCTCATTTAACAATAGCTAGACCAGAAAAAGAGTTGAAAGCTACTAGCGACCTATATATATATATAATTTGTTGGTCTTTATACTATAGTCTATAGATATAGATATATAATTGTACCTGAGCATGAAAAGTGTAAAAAATCTTATCGCCAACAGTAGAGTGGTTTGCAGTGACAACTTCAGCGCCTTCTTCCTCAAGGACACTAATTACTTCGTAGAGCATGAAGTTCTTGTACAACCCACTTATCAACATCACTTCAATGCCCGAACCCAAGTCTCTTATCTCAAGTAGGGGCAATTTTGAACCAATATTGAAAATACTATTGTCGCTTTGGTTTGATCTCATCAATATGCGCATGGCTTCCTCCTTCTTCTCCTTCAATTTGTCTATCCTTTCTCTCAGATGCTTTATGTAAGTGGCAGCTATATCCAGCTGGTCCTGCTGTGTCAGCATGTCCTGAAATATTCGTTCATTTAATTTTCATTTCATGGATGAACAATGATCATTAAGAAGCTAGCTAGCCCAATTAAGGGAGAATTATTATGTTGTGCGTAAAGAACCAATTCAATCCCCCTAAAGCGTGGATATGGCACAAGTCCATTATTGGTCTGCCTTGTGCTGCACAAGCACATTTTTTAGTCTGCCTTGTGCTTTTCTTATTGAAAATGGGGGCGGTGAGGATCGAACTCGTGACCTCATAGTCACTGAAGCTATGATAATACCATGTTAAATAACTAATTCAACCCACAAAAATTTTGGGTTGAATTGGTTCTTTACATTGTGACTACCAATCTAAAACGTACCTTGGTGGCTTTGATGTAATTGGAAGGAATAGTAGAAACAAGCTTGAAGCAGAGAGCTTTCATGTGAATTCTGCGGTTCCTTTCTATTGTTTTGCGATCAAGTTTTGATGAATCGCTATTAGTATTTGATTTCTTCATCTCCTCGCGATCCTTATGTTATTGCAAAGAACAAATATACTAAGTAGTGCTTCAACTACTTTGGTATTGGGTTTGGTTTGCTTTGGTGATGATATTGGGGGAAATGAAGATGATTGAAGCAAGTTTAGTTTGAAAATTGAAGATTACGCGTTTGTTTATATAGACAAGGGAGCCAAGCCAAAAAGAAGATCTCATGGGTGAATACAAAATTATTGATGTTGTGGTCAAGTAATGTTTTAATAAATTGAAATGACAACAAAGCCCCTGGCGGCTCTTTATGGGTACACTGTACATGGCACCGGAAGTGGGGCCCGGGACCCCAAATGTCACGTGGGTGTCTCATGACTCACACTCTCACTCTCTCCTTTTCGTGGTTTGTTAAACTCTTAATCAGAATGAGTCTTATAATTGGACTAAAGAACCGCGTTGACCCGAAGTAAGAAAGAAATGATGTAAAAAGGTTGCGGTTTTTTTTGGTAAAAGAAAAGGTTGCGGTTTTTACTTAGAGGAAGTCTTATAATTGGACTAAAGAACCGCGTTGACCCGCAGTAATAAAGAAATGATGTAAAAAAGGTTGTGGCTTTTTACTTAGAGGAAGATATTTTTACTGTTTAAAAAATTATCTATCAATTCATTATTTATCTAATTATTATTGAAACAGAGAGAGAATATTGAAAAAATTATAAAAAAAAGAAAATATTAATTCAAGGTTGATTAGATAGATAATGGATTTCTTTGATAGTAAATATCTCCATCTATATATATTGGGGAATGAATTCTCTCTCATAGTCTTATATTAAAATTTTACATAATTATCTTTTGTTATTAACGATAATTAGATTTTACTTATTTAATATATACGAAGAAGATAGATAAATTTTTTTTACAAATGTAAACGTTAGAAGATCCGCTCCCTATTTATTAACATGTCATTATTATTGTAATGTTGTTTGGTTTATCTCAAGGGACGTATGGCTCGAGTCGCAGTAGCTGACTCGTGACCTTTTACCATGACTGCGATACAACCCGCGCTCTCACCGATCCAGTTTTTGTTAGAATTAGAATTTTCACGCATATGCAATAGACAACCACGGAAGTATCTATGAAAGCTTTTTCTCTAAAATTTGCTTACTTGCACTTTTTTTTTTTTATCTTGATCTACATTTCATACAAACTATCAAAACTTATTTATAAACTTTAAAACTGACCAACATTACTCCACACATAACACCCTCATTACTTTATAACTGACATAACTGATCATTAATTTAGCTCATTAATATTCTAACTGACATAACTGACTCATTAATATTCTAACTAAAAAGTAAAATTTATCCCAACAGTTTTCCGTTTTTTCTTTGGGAGGAGCAAGATTTTGTGCACGCCATCATTGATCATTCGTAGTACTATAACTGTATTAATTATAGAAAATCATAATAGAGAGTGGATCCTCGAACACATTATCAGATTATGTGAAAGTTTATTAATTGTTGATGGACAAATCAATCTGATAAGAATAAAATAGAAAAAAAAATAAATTAAAATACAGGGTGAAAAAACAACAACAGGTAATTAATCCATCCATTCACGGATGAGAATATCCATTTTCATGTGTTTTATTTTATGGCAGGGATAACGTGCTTCTACAAGTTCCATCATTAATGAAGAGTGCTTTTCGAGTATATAAATCAATTATTTTTTATACTTTGTATTTGATGTACGTACATGGATTTGTGGAAGAAATCCTTCTGTGTTATTCATTTTTCCCCTTGTTTGTGTTCGGTTGTACAACTTCTTACACAGAAAAACATTTTCCCTTGCAATGACTCAAATGTAATAAAAAAATGTTTGATTTTTTTCTAACATCTTTTTCTATCATGAAAGCTGTGTTGGGTAAATTGAAACATGTTTAATGCCTGTTCGGAAGGTCTTTTTTTAACTTCTCTTCTTATAAATGGAAATAAAGCCAAATAAATTTTTATAAAAATTCTTATAATAAAAAAAGTTTTTTTTATAATTAAAAAAAATCAAAAGTTAAAAACCCCTGTGAGGAGTTTTTTTAAGTTGTATATATTTTTTCAAAATGAACAATTTTTTTTAAATAATAATTTTTTAAGTTAAAAAATTTATATAATCACTAAACAGCTTTTAGCTTTATTTTTAAAACTCTTTATTTATCTTTAACTTAAAATAACTTTTAACTTAAAAAATATGTCAAACAGGCTCTTAGCATCAAATTAAATATAATATTGAATATAAATTTTTCATAAGCTATCATTTGACCATTTTGATGATAATTTCTTGTGATTATATAGCTCAAGGTTTTTATCTTTATTATGAAATAATATATATATATATATATACTTTCATAATTGTTAAACATAATTGTTTTTAAAAATTTATGGAACTCATAATCAATTTCAACACAATTTTTTTTAACAATCAGTCCAAAGACACGCTATTTGTTGGGTAAATATAAAAAGAGTTTTTTTTCACTATATATATATATAAAGAGTTTTTGTATAAATTTTATGGGGCAGATATTTAACCATTTCCCTGCTTATATTAATGGCTCACATGCATAATAATTTAGAGATGTTAAATATAAATAGTATCAATCACCAATATTGAGAGTATAACTTATATTGATATAAAATGATTATGATCTAATTTTATACAATGCAGCACTTTTTTTAAAAAAAAAAACCTCCAATTCTTGATAAAATTTATTATTTTATAGGGAGAGGTTATATTTACTACCTTTTTTCTTACTACCAAATCTTAACCGTTGATTTCCGTCAATCTAGCGATTATAATTTATTGGAAATTAATAATTATAACATTTAGATTGACGAAAATCAACGGTTAAGATTTAGTAGTAAGAGGTAGTAACTATAACCTCCTCTATTTTTATATTATTTGAAAGGGATAGGTTATACTTACTACCTATTTTTTTTACTACTTCTTGCTACTAAATCTTAACCGTTGATTTCCTTCAATCTAACGATTATAATCTATTGGATCATACTTATTAATTAATTATTAATTTCTAATAAATTATAACTGTTAGATTAACGGAATTCAACAGTTAAGATTTGGTAGTAAGAAGTAGTAGGAAAAATAGGTACTAAGTAAAACATCTCTCTATTTCAAAAGTTTTGGAGGTAAATATCTTCTTACCTAGAGGTGGCAATATGGGTTGAACCCGACGAGTCAACCCACCAAAACGGGGCGAATTGGGTTATACTTTTCAACCCACCTCAACCCGCCCTGTTTAGTTGTGGGTCAAAAATGGGTTGGTGGTGGCGGGTTGGCCCGGGGGTCAAATTTTTTTTTACTGTTAGATAGTATTTTATTTGTCATTAAATTTTTGTGTTATACATTTTTTTTATTTTAGTACTCCCCTAGAAAAACAAAGAAGAAAAAATTTATTCATAACAAAGGTTATCCAAATATAGAGGAAAAAACAAGTTCCTAGAAAATATTTGACTGAATATTAGCTTATATTTAGGCTTGAGAATAAAAAAAATTAAGGGGAGTGTGAAATAAAAATAAGTAATATCATAAAATTAATAAAATATAATATTTAATATTTATTAATTATTTTTTATTTTTTAGGCGGATTGACCCACCAAACCCACCTCAAAACGGCTAAATTAAATTGATTCGAGTTTTGGCTGTGTTGAAAAAAAGAGAGGAAAAATTAGTACTTAAATAAGTTAAAGTTATATTTGTTTGGTTTGAATCAAAAACCAAACTGAATGACTTAAGCTATCACATATTTTATAGATTAGTCCTAGTTTAGATTATCATGTCATTGAGTGAAGCAAAATCCATGATCATCCCTGTCCATAGAATGTGGAGACAGTTCGTCATCATTATTATCATATTTTTTTAAAGGAAGTTTGCATAATAGCATTTATTAGTTAATGGATAGAGACTTGAACATGCTTTCATTCCGTCAATACAAAGTTACCTGTTAAGCAGGCCATCGCATACTATTGTCTCATATGTGCTTCGTGTGAAGGAAATAAGAATGGGCCAGAAAAAAAAAAAAAAAAAAAAACTATAATTTAAATATAAAAAAACACAACTTACAAAGTATTTACGAAAGTATTGTAACCAGTTACACATGAGATTGGACGCAACTGGTTGTACAAGGAATCCAGTTGTGCCTACTTATGTGTAAAGCTAATCGCACATAGAGATCAGGACAACTGATCCCCTGATGCATCTATTTTCATGCTTGTCTTGCTCTAATTTTGATGAGTGTCTTCAGCCATCTTCATTCATTTTGGAATTTAGATATCTACTTTCTAAATTTTACCGAGGACAGTGGGTGGTATTATATTACTAAGAGATTTAAATCGATGTAAATAACAGAAGATGATCAGAAATATCACTATACAATTATGAAAATTGAAAGCAGACTTACTTGATGTCAGATGTATGAGATAGAATGATGAAAATATGCAGAGTCAGTGGAATAAAATTCAAGTCCACATAACGTGTCTCCTTAAGACAATTTACCCCCCTCACTGATGCCTAACATGTCCACATAACGTGTCTCCAGGATAGAACAAATTTTGTTTGAAGAGTGGTGGCATTACCAGTAAACAAACACAACAATTGCCCGAGGAAACTACACCGGAGTATAAACGAAAGTATGCAATCCGGAAGGAAGAAAAAATCCGGTAGAATTTCAGTGTAGAAAAAACTGATAAATTTCTGAAGGTATAAACACTGATTGGTCACGATGAACCGCCGTGACTGATGATGGTGAACGGGTGTGACCGATGACCGTTCCGACGAACAGGTACAACCAGTGACCAGTCCGACGAACAGACAAAAAATTATTTAATAAAAAATTATTTTTATTACACACCTATGAACCGAACCGGACGAACAGACAGCGGCCTGCGCAGAGGACCTAAGCCCACCTAGCTCCTCCACCTCCACAAAATGTGTAGTGACCCAAGGGCCAATCTAGGAGAGTGAGGTGGGAGCTTATAAATTCATTCACTTCCAACTAGTTGTCCAATGTGGGATTTGTTAAAACCCACACTTCCCTTCAACTTCCTTTTTCTCTTTTCTTTATTAATCTACTTCTTATTCATAACCAATTCATTGTTCATTAATTCCAACACTAACAAGTTCAATAAATTTTACATAATCTCCTATCCATTGAGATAATGAGTCACAATTATTTGTTATTGTTGGATAGTGAAAAATAAGAATAAGAATTAAATAACATCATTTGTAAAAATAAAATGTGCCAAACAGGCACAAAGAAAACAGCCACAAAGAAGTAGTTACAAAAATTGATCAGGAATTTGTTGTTACGCAGACCACAAAAAGGGATAAATCTTTCGTACAACTGTTGTACTCAAGTGGGTACAACTTTTTTCCATTTTTAGAAAGAAATTTAACACTTTTCAAAAAAATTCAAATTTATATTTCCCGCCATGTTACACTTTTTTCCAAAAGTGGAAAAAAAATTGTACGCACTTGAGTACAACAGTTATACCAAAGATTTATCCTACAAAAAATTACATGAAATAAAAAAAAAATCACTTAATATGAACAACCGAGCCAAAAATTTTAGAGTTTATGACATATTTTGTTCTTTATTTCCACATGGAAGGTGTAAATTGTGCCAAATGACATCATCATATAAGTTGCACATATACTTAGGCGCAATACATGAGAAGACGCACATCAAAGCAAGCGCAACAGGCACTAAGTTGCTCCTATTTTATTTTTTGGTAATCTAAGTTGCTCCTATTTTGATGTGCAACTAATTGCGCCCAATTTCGCGCACAATTTTTATAAATAGTTGTTCAATTGCTATATTTTCAAATAAACTTGGTATTTTGATTGTGTTACTATTATATTCAAAAGAAGCCTTTAAATAGGCAAACCAATACAAAGGCTACGTACTCTTACAAACAGAATCTCTAAGATCCTAACAATCTCCAATATCTAAACTCCTAATTACAAACAGAATCTCTAAGATCCTAACAATCTCCAATATCTAAACTCCTAAACAAATATTATCTATAATTACAAACAGAATCTCTAAGATCCTAACAATCTCCAATATCTAAACTCCTAATATCTAAACCAATTAACAATCTCCAATACTCCCCCTCAAGTTGGAGCATGTAAGGATGAAATGCCCAACTTGGGAAGAAATCCAAGGAACGTGCGCTGTCCTAAGGCTTTGGTGAACAGATCTGCAAGCTGGGCAGAGGAACGAACATGAGCAGTAACTATGGTATTTGCCATGATATGGTCACGCACAAAATGACAATCCAATTCAATATGTTTCGTAAAAAGTTTGTGTCGTGTTCGTATTGATGTATTTGTGTTCGTGTTGACCCGTATTTTTTAAATTATTTAATTTTTAATTTTTTTTTAATTTCGATCCATTTTTTAATTTTTTTTGTTAATTACAGTTTTGAACTCTATTTTGCGTGTTATTTGTGTCATGTCATGTCAACCCGCAAAAAAATCATGTCGTGTCAGTGTTGAAGATTTGACACGAATAAAAATTTGTGTCGTGTTCATGTTGATGTATTCGTGTCGTGTCAAATTTGTGTCCTGTCAACCCGTTTTGACACCCCCTATAGGTGATACACCAGTACACCACCACACCTATAGCACCGCTTTTCCATCCACCGATCACTTAGAAGTTCTGATTATCCTACATTAGACATCCTCCTCGACAGTCTATGTGTTGAGATATATAGTCCACATTGGTTGTATGAGCAACTAATGAGGAGTTTATAAGGCCTTGGGCACTCCCATCCTTTGAGCTAACTTTTGAGGTGGTGTATCCCAATATTCTTTACATGATATCAGAGCCTTACTATCCCTCGCTTTAAAATGGAATTAAAAACAAAAAGCACAAAACGTAAACCAAAAATTGGGCCTGTCCATAATCCACGCTTCAAGCCCAAAGGGCTCTTGTATGAGGGGGCGTGTTGAGATATATAGTCCCACATTGGTTAAATGAGCAACTAATGTGGAGTTTATAAGGCCTTGGGCACTCCGACCCTTTGAGCTAGCTTTTGGGGTGGTGTATCCCAAGGTTCTTCTCATTAAAAAAAGGCCATCACTTAACACCTTAATGTTTTGGGTTGAAGTAGTTCTTTAACACTATGTAATGTAACTATGTACTAATCATTCATCCCAATACTGAATATAATATATTTAGAATTGGTTTATAACTGTAACAGCCCGTATTAACCCGGATTGTTAACATACTATCGTATTAAGCCACGCTTAATTAAATTGGGGAATAACTTTTTTTTAATTCCATTATGACGTCATCAATCTTAGCCAACTTGATTACTTAATCAATTTCATAAAATACTGCCTGTATGTAAATTGCAAGACAACTAACTGAAATACCTCATACATAATAATAAATAAGTATCTAAGTCACAGGACTACAATACATAGCCTGGACCAAACATCCTGATACTTTAATACAACTTTAACTAAAAAGACAATAACAAGTCTTGTGGCATGGACAAACCTCATGCTCACCAAATAAGGCAACAATGCCCAAAAGCAATCTCAACATAATATCATAATCAAAGCGGGAAAATATAACAACAGTCAACATCCAGCATGTAAGCATGTCATAAAATATCAACTCAGCTCTGACTTCCTGCCACCTGAGCCCTCAACATTACATGACCCTGAAATAAGCGTCCCCAAACGTGGGGTGAGATCTCTAAACAAGAAATCTCAGTAAGACAAGGGGTCCTCAAGGATCTTCCACCCCAAGCTCACTTACATGTGCAATATAAGTTCAAAAACAGTATTTACAATATTAGTTCCAAAACTATGCAGTGCAACAGATATTCATGCCATGTGTGTTTATACAATCTACTGGCCAGAGAAATGCAGGAATACGTCTATACCCACATAAGTACAAGGAACACCACTTGCACATCACCCATAGCCTCACCATCTTGTATGTGCTACATACTCAGGCTTACCGTATAGGTGGACATCACATGCATATCATAAAAGCACATTGCATATAATAGCTCAACAGCATTTCCAAAACATCAAAGCATGTAACACAGCATGCATAAACCACATCCCCATGGGACATGGTGGAACCATAACATGGCTAAACCGAGGACACAAAAGCTTATCTTGCAAGCTAGCTATCCAAAGCCAAGAGTCCAACCTCTCTCAAGTCCAAACACAGCAGTATCACAATCTGATAATCTGATATGGACCAGTAATATATCATTAATTATGCAATACTAGCATACAACTTAAAGACTACGTCTTTCCTTTACGTTTTACGTCTTAAGGCTTCCAACAAAGCCATAAGCCCTTAATCATGTGATTCTGACTTAGTTCATTAATTTCAGAAGTTCAACTTCATTAATCTAGGGTCCACAAACCCCCAATAGCCTAATGTTCACACAGCACAGCTACTGTTCTGCGAAATCCCAGAATATCCGGATATCACAAGGGACATATCCGGATATGCAATATCCGGATATCACACTGACCATATCCGGATATACAATATCCGGATATCCAGGTCCCATATCCGGATTCCATATCCGAATATCAATATCTGAACATCTGCTCGACAAATATCCGGATATTTCACGACAGAATGCAGTTCTGTATTTTCGTGAAGATATCCCTCCAAGATTGGGTTTTTACCGATTAAAGACCCTAAAGCATGCAGTTCTAGGCGTGTTTGACATTACACATCGTTAAGTTATCATCTTTTAACAACCTTTACATGCATCAAGGTTCCATTTTTAAGCATAAAACTCAAGTTCAAAGGTAATGATCATACCACAAGCCAAAACAGAGGTGGATGATGTTCTTAGAGCTCTCACAAAAGCTCCAAGGTGCAGACTTCCCCAAAGAACGAAAATGAGGTTGAAGGTTGGTCCTTTCCCACCCAAAAGAAACTCCTTGAAGCACCAAGTGCCAAGAATAAGACTCTAACCCTTCAAGCACAAAAATCAGCAGTCCAACCTCCCTCAAACAGGTTCCCAAACTCAGAAAAAGGGGCCTCTCTTTGCACACCAAGCTCACACACTCAAAGCCAAGTGTTTAGATGAAGAATTCATGAAGAAAAGTGGTATCTTTGGAGGTCTCAAAGCCAAAAACGAAAATGAGCAAGTGAGGGAAGGTGGCAGCAGCCAAAGGAGCAGAAACTCACATAGGTAAATTAGGTTTTTAGGGTTTTGTGCCATAATATGTCCATATATAGCCAAAACCACTTCACCGCGCAGTATTAGCCTTAATAGCTACGCAAAAGATCTTGATCCCAAACTTTGGAATCTAAACCTACACATTTTTCTAAGATTTTTCATATTTTTATTTTATTTTTCGGAGCACCTTTCCGGTACGCGCTTTTCCATAGCCAGTATCAGTTCTGACATCAGATTACATTATTTTGACTTGAAACTTGTTTTGCAAGTCCTACATAATATTTTAGTAATTATCATGCATTCGTTATAATTTTTCGGTACGCATTTATACCGGGTAGCAGAATCGGTATCTGCGCTTTTCTTCCGAAAGGCGATTTTCAGCATTCTCATCCACTAGGTATGATTATTGAAATCTCATAATAATTATTAGCGTCAATTATGGAATCATTTCCTAATTATCATAATTAATTCACTAATTACCTTAATTAGCGGTGCGGGTTCTTACAATAACCGTGCATGTGTTTAAATTATACATTATTTTGGGATTTAAGTGTATTTTTTATTTTTATTTTAATTATTTTTTAGCTTAACTATGTTTAATGTTGATTGATTTGTAATGAGTTATAATTATTTTTATATTCTTTTCTTATTTTTAAAATTTTAGATTTTGAATCGAGTAATAGAATGATGTTTTTAGATTTTTATCGTAAGAGTTGAATATACTATTATTTTTAGGGTAAAGAATTTCTCCAGTCAATAGAGATAAATTATTTGCTTACAAAAAAAAAATCTCCAATGAGCCCAAAATGACGTTATTTTGGGACGAAAATCAATGTGTTTTTGTAATTATAATATATTGTAGGGTTATATTAGTGTTTATCATTATAATTTTTTACTTTTAGGGAAAATTTCATCAATATCCCTCTGGTTTATTTCAGAATCATCTATGCCCCCGTGATTTTTTCTTGTCACATATGTTCCTGTGTTTTCTGAAAAATAAAAAATCACAGGGGCATATATGATAAAAACCATACCATTTTGCAAACCACATGAGCATATGTGATAAAAAAAACAACATGGACGTAAGTGATTCTGGAGTAAACCACATGAGCATTGATGAACTTTTCCCTTATAACCCCACAACAACGTCGTTTTGAGCTGAATGGAGATAATTTTATTTCCGGTGACTTGGAGAAATATTTTTTTTTCATTATTTTAATAATAGAAATTGGAACCCAGAGAATTTTTCTTTTATTAAATCATACTTTTTTTTATACACTCTTATTATTAGAATACCTCGTCAATAAAGACAATTAGCTGGAAGTGGTTATGCCAATTCAACAAATAATTAATCAAATATTTGTAATGAGTCCTTGTGATTTTTGTTTTTTATATGTAGCATTTATTTGCTTTCCTGTAAATGGCTTGCCCAAAATTCAAAGTAAGCAAAACTAAGACCGCGTTTGCAAAAAGGAATATATCATTAAATTAAGACCGTGTGTAGAGCTAGCTAAGGCAGCAAAAAAATCCGCGAGAGGTGACGTAATCGATGCAGTAACTGCTGATTGCTGAACGCTGAATTGCTGACGCCCATCATTGCGAGAAGAATTTTGGTGATCCTGGACTACCATTGATTCAGAGATCCAAACCAATCAGAATGAGACAATTATTGAATAGAGCGGAGAGAGAAAAAATAAAATATAAATTTTTATATAAATATCACTCATTGAATGGAAGTACCACATGGAACATGGAGAACTAAATATTTTTCCCATCATTGCCGTAGCACAACTGCACAAGTAATTGGAAGTTTGATTGAATTAAGGAATCCACTTCATTTTATATTTTTATCGCTGATCGTCAGGACAGTAATAAGGAAGGCGACTAATTTTTCCCTACTTAAACTTTAGGGTTTTATAATTCTCATTCAACATGAGAATTGAAATATTCCTACACATCATTCGATTTCCGTGCTAGCGTGGGTTCTATATATAATTTTTTCTAACATAGGAGTCTCACATGCTTTTTGTCTCTATAACATGAGATTTCAATTCTCATATTACATAAGAATTATAAAACCCTAAATTTTAACACAGCTGAATATCCGGACTCAAATTTCAGATTATTAATTAAGTTGAAATAATTTAATTTCTTGCCTACAGATATGGATTGAAAAAAATTAATCTGGGAAACTAACCATTTTGTCACGTTTGGACAAAAAAATTACCAGACTGCCACGCCAATAATAAATTTCGCCAAAATGCCACGCGATATAATTCGCTACACAGTGTAGCGAATTATGCATACAAGTAATTCGCTACACAGTGTAGCGAAATATGCCACGTCAGAACCAAAAAGTGCCACATGTCAAAATTATTGAAATTCGCTACCCTATGTAGCGAATTTCAACAATTACACTTTTTGGTGCTGAGCATCCTAATGTGGCATATTTCGCTATACTGTGTAGCGAATTACTTGCATACATAATTCGCTACACTGTGTAACGAATTATGCCGCGTGGCATTTTGGCTAAATTTATTGTTGGCGTGGCAGTCTGATAATTTTTTTGTCCAAACGTGGCACTTTGGTCAATGTCCCAATTAATCTTTGACTTTCAAGTATATTTTGAGGGAGGATAACTTGTGTGTAGACTTGTTGGTGAATTTATTAGACTATAAGGAACAAGAAGACTATCTTATTTGACATGAATCTCTTGGTGACATCTAGTTACTATTGTTTGTTGATCTATCAACCGTTGAGAGACCCCATGCTTTGAATTGCAATAATTATAAGTTTCTTTTATGTTCTTAATTTCTTTGTTATGGGGCTTAGGCCTTTTGCTTAAAAAAAAAATTAAATAATATTTTATCTATTGATTCATATATTTGGTAATAATTTTATTTTATCTTATTTTATTTTTAAGAAAAAAGAATAATGTACTTTTTGATAAAAAATATAAATTATAACTAATTATATACTTAAATAATTAAAAAAATTATTACAGAACCACTATTTTTTATTCCAAATCTATAAACTTCAGTAAAGTTACTTATAGAGCTTGATATACTGCAAAAGAATTTGGACAAAGTCTTAGCGGGGGCCGGGCAGAGGCGGATCCATGTTCAAGAGAAGTGGGGCAAGCGCCCACCCTTAAAATATGATGTAAAAATATAAAAATATCCTTATCTTACAATTTAAGTTTTTTCAATTTAATTCTGGGATAGGATATTGTAACAACAAATTAAGGTTACTATCGATATTATTACCAATCAATTTCATCGTTAAATCGATTATGTTGATCTAACAGCTATATTTATTTTCATCTTTATAAGGTTAAGATTTTCTATTTAATACATTATATTTATTTTCACCTTCGTATGGTTATGATTTTCCATGTTTAATACTTTTACATTAAATATGAGGATCATAATTATATAAAGATATAAATAAATATAACTGTTGGATCAACATAATAGATCAAACGGTAAAATTGATTGGTAGTAACCCTAATTGGTTGTTACGATAATTTCCTTCATTCTATTTTATTTTCTTTTTTTTCCCTCCATCTTCATTATCCAAACCTAACAACAGAAAGCTCTATTCGACACCCATCGTTTGTATCTACATACTAATTTATCTCCTCTCAAACCTCAATCTCTGATATTGGAAGTTGGAACATTTTCTTCTTCCTCCATCATCGGTCCAGCTGAGTCGCAATCCGTCCAGATCTAGATCTAAACCAGACCCAGCCAGCCAGCAGATGCTCGCAAGTCACGTTTGAGACCGGACCTCAATGAGTACCCACCCTTCATTAATTTCCTGAATCCGCCACGGGACTGGGGCACGCCAAATTAAGACTATCAAATAGTAAGCATCATAGAATCATCACCTATAAAAGAAAAAAAAAAGTTACAAGCCGTTCAATAAGTAATTTAATTTTTGTTTCTAGTCAGTAATCGATAACTATAATTTATTATTTAACATTTAATTTTTATTAGTTAGTTTATTATGATTTAATATATATATATATATATATATATATATATGTAATATTTTTAAACTAAATAATTTAGTGAACCTCTTCAATTAAAACAGAAACACATGTGAATTTTGATTGGTCTTTGTACAGTGTTATAGGATCAGACTGGTTACGTCGTTCCCGCTTTTCACCACCACATGTAAAACACGCTCTCGATGTGCGTGCTACGGAGGCCTACGCAAGTGAGAAGCTTCAGTCAACAATGATTTTTTCATCATCAATGTAAATGGGCCCGGCGGCCCAATAGGGCCTCAATTTACATCATGTCACGCTAGATCTAATATATAATCAAATAAAATGAGTTTAAGTTTGGGTTTTATAAGAGTTATATCGTAGGAAAAATGATTGTGTTATGTTATATAGATTTATTTTGCGTGTCAGAGTTTTTTTTGCTGTGAGCCCCATCAAATATTGTGTGTGTAGGAAAGTTTTTATGGTCATGTTAAATGATAGATGATAAACCCTTAAAGTTTTTAAAAAGCTTATTCAGAAAGCAAACAATATTTGTAACATTATAGGCCTATAAGCGTAAAGTTCGGCTATAAAATATTATTTATTTTAAATAAAAATAAGATTATTATTTTAATAATTTTGTATAATAAAGTAATATTATTTTAATTATTTTTTAATTATTGAATGTATAATAGGCTTAAATAGACTACTAGACATTCAATAATTTTAATTTTTAAATATAAAACAAGAGGGAGGTTATAGTTACAACCTTTTTTTTTACAACCTCTTACAACCATATCTTATCACCGTTGATTTTCCTCAATCAACGGTTATCATTTTAGCAAATTAAATTCGTTAATTAATTATTAATTCACAATAAATGACAACCGTTGATTGACAGAAATTAACGATGATAAGATATGGTTGTAAAAAAAAAGTTGTAACTATAACCTTCTCTCATAAAATAAACCATACTCATAATTTGGGCTTACACAAGATTAACAGACCAAACTAGACCAAACCGAAAGTATTCTACACAGCTATGGCCTAATTAAGTCAAAACTCAACCTATTAGGGCAAGTTTGGATCATCTTTTCTTTTAAGTTAGAAACTATTTTTAAGCTAGAAGCTACTTTTAAGTTAAAGGTAAAAAAACTAAAAGCTATTTGGTGATTACCTACAAATTTTAGCATAAAAGTGACCTAAAAGCACACATTTCAAGAAAAGCCTCTCTCCATCTATCTCCATGGCTCTTCATTAAAAAAAAAAAAAAACAATCATTTAAGAAAAGTTGATAAGAGCTAGAGGAGCTTTTGGTTTTTGGCTTTTTTCTTTATTATATAAAAAAAGTTTTCATTATAAGAGTTTTTTTAAAACTTGTTTGCCCTAATTTCTACTTATAAGGTCCAAACAGACACACCCCTAATCACCATGTATGTATATTACATGAGTTAGTTTGTAACAGTAACCTAAAATTCAAACGTGTATATTGTTAGAGTATAATATAAAGTATTACATAGGCCTCTATCTAACAGTTTAAACTTTTGGGTTGAATTAGTTTTTTACATTATTTTTGAGCCAAGTGGTCACGAGTTCGATCCTCACCCCCATTTAATAGTAATTAATTTAAGTTTTGTGGAATTTCTTAGCACATGTAAATGTGGACCTGTGCATTGTCCACCCTTCAAACCCAATGAGCTATCGTGTGAGGGGGTGTGTCAAAGAATTATCACTAAGTTTTTTGGTTGAATTGATTTTTTACATGGCATAAAAGTCTGGTGTTACAAGTTCGATACTCACCACCCCCACTTTTTGGTGTGGAATTTTTTAGCACAGGTAGGCAGATGTGTCTGTGCGTTGTCCACCCTTCAAGCCCAGAGAGTTATCATGTGAGGGGACATGTTATAAATATATAACCAAGTGTACAAGGAGTATGATATAATAAATATAAAAATGATAATGTAAAAATATTTGATTAACAACAAATGAATCCTAAAAAAGTTCACACAATTTCAGTTCATAATATTGGGACACTTTAAGGACGTTATAACTAAATAAGGAAAGTTTTATCTTCATAGTATTTCATCCAAAATGGCCAACCCTATAAAAGTATGCAAAGAACCTTAAATCCTGGGAACTGTTAAAGGTTCAGAGTCGATTCTCTGATGTCAAACTTGGTATGTAAAACGTTGATAACATAAAATGGAATTAGAATAAAATAATGGAATCGCAATTCACAATAATAGTTTGGTAACTTCTGATTTCTGAAATATAAGCTTTCTTAAGTCATTATATATATTTTATTTTATTTTTTATATTGGGAGGTTCTTCCTATAATATCCTCAATAGTATTAAAAATAAAAAAATAAAAAAGTATAGCTTTATAATAGTAAGTCGTCACATATTTATATACTCATAGCTTTTATATTTTTTTTATTCAAGATAACTAAATTTATTTTATCGTACAATTTTATCGGTTATAGAGTATCATAAGGCGAACCAATTATTAAATAATCAAATTAAATTAATGGGAGCCTTAATTAATTTGGTACTATATTAAAGTTATATATATAGTACCATATTCCCAACTTCACATATTGTTGGCCTTGTATTCTATGGAGTCTATTAATTGTTAAAGTAATTTTCTATTAATCATACCTTGAATTATTGAAATCAGATGCAGAAATACAACTAAAAGGTAGGAAAAGATTCAAAATTATTCGAAGTAAAGGCACATGCATTTGAGGAGACACACGGATTCAAGGCCATAAAAACCCAATCCGGAAAGTCATATATTAAAGAGGATGTCGCTACAAGCCTTAAACGAGTTGGTAATAAGCTTCTCAACCTTGCAGCGATATCAATTGAGATTTTTTTTTAGAAATTTCCTATTTTAATTTTATTACTATTTTATTTATGTGAATTCTTTATTTAAAAAAAAATACGGATTTTCACACTTTGTCAATATTATGGTAACAATCCATGCTTCCATTCCAAAAGTTTTGCCGTGAGTCTCCATTTTTGAAAGGAGATTGAAGGATAAGAGGAAGAAACAAAGTGAAAATGTAGACAAAGGAGGAGAGGAAGCGAAGAGCGCGCATGAACATACCATTGAAAATATTTTAATTAGAGAAGAACTGATGTGGTATCAAAAAGCTCGGCGCCAATGGCTTAAATATAGAGATAAAAAAAACCCAATTCTTTCACTACTCTACTGTGGCTCGAAAAATACATAATAAAACTATCAACCTCAAGAATGACCAAGGGGATTGGGTAGTTGAACCTTAGAAATTGGTGAATACGGTAGTTCAATACTTCTAAAATTATATAGAGCTGAAGAAGAGGACAATGTGTTTCCCATCAAAGGAGCTTTCCTACTTTTTCTGTTCAATAGGTGGAGTTTCTGGCTAAAAGCCCCTTAACTTGAATAAATTTAGAGGTCGTTTTCAAAATGGGAAAATTTAAAGCTTCTGGCCCAAATAGCTTGTGGGCCATCTTCTTCCAAAGCTAATAGAGTAAAGTTGGAGATTCCGTTTGCAAAATGATTTCTGAGATTTTTAGCAATCCAGTTAAGGTGAAAGATATAGCCAAAACACTAGCCTATCTCATTCCTAAGAAAGAAAACCTTGAAACTATGAAGGATTTTTGACCATGGTTGTTAGTATCGCACGATACGCGATACGTATCGTGCGATACGATACAGTGGCAAATCGATACGGCTCGCAATAGCAAATCAATTTTGGCATGAATCGTGATTTGGAATTGTGGAATCGAACGATTCGGTTGTGAAACGTGAATCGAATTTTTTTTGCGATTCAAAATAAAAAATAAAAAACACTCAACAGTCGCAGGATTTGGAACGACATGTTGTTATCTGAAAGGTTGTTTGCTTCAGAAAAATCAGGGATTCAAAATCCCATTTAAAAAACAAAAGGAAACAAGAAGTCAAGAACAGAAAGGTGCGAAGGTGCAAACTGCGAAACAGAAAGAGAACAACAATGACAAAAAAGCGATACAGAAGGAGAGACGACTTGCAGAGAGGTGCGAAAGCAACAAAACAGAAGCCTACTTGCAGAGAGGTGCGAACAGAGACGACTTGCAGTGACTTATAAGAAGCAACGAAACAGAAGGAGAGACTTGCTGAGGAGAAAACGCCTTGCAGAAATTTCCAAAGAGTAGTGTTCAAGAAGACTTGCAGACTCTGTGTAGAAGAAGACTCATAGAGGAGTAGATTCAGAGAGCGTGTAGAAGAAGACTCACAAAAGGCAGAGTAGATTCAGAGAGCGTGTAGAAGAGGACTCACAAAAGGCAAAGGAGTACGGGTACTATTTTTGAAATGGGTGATTTGATCTGTGATTGGAATTTGTAAATTGTAAATATATTAAAATATTATAGTTATGATTCACCTGAATTGAAAATATATGAGAGGATCAGAGGAATACATTATATTATTATAATATTATGAAAAAGTTGCAGTGCTAAAGTCATTCTCAATTTAAAATGCATGAGAGGATGTCTTATAAATAGATTATTGTTTCTATTTATAAGACACGTACACATTTCAAATCAGCTTTTTTGTGTATGTGTCACTTTCATGTTGAAATTGAAAGTGCTATTGCCTATTGCTGAAATGAAAGTGCTATTGCCTAGTGCTGCCTATGAAAGTGCTAATTCCTTTTTCATTTAAATAGTGAATAAATTCAATTGAGTATTAGTGCATTAGCTGAAGACATCTACGGACCTACCTAATATTTTTGCCTTTGATTTTTTTCTTTCTCTTGTACAGTAACAAAAATAATAAAAATGGCTCCAAAGAAGAAATCCCAAAAACAGAAGGATATAACTTGGGATCATTGTAAATCCCTTGGGAATAGGTTGAATGTTAAACATAACTAATGTCCCAAAACAATGTGGGGAGGAGCATTTAGAATGAAGCACCATCTAGCTGGAACACACGAAGAAGTTGCTCCATGCCAACAAGTGCTGGAAGAGATAAGGGATCTATTTAAAAAAATATTAGAGGATGCAAGAGATGATGATGAACTAGAGTGCTTCAATGATAAAGATTCACAAAAAAAGGAGCATGGGTAGTTTTATGATAAAAGAAAAAAGTGGAAGTGACTCATCTGCTATGAAACAACAAACTATAAATTCAATGGTGAAGGATAGAGATTTGGTGGTTCGAGATATTTGTAGATGCATATATGGCAATGCATTGCCATTTAATTTAGTTAAGAGTCTACTATTTATTAATATGGTGAAGTCTATTAGTGAATATGGTAGAGGCTTAAAACAACTAACTTATCATGAAGTGAGGGTGTCATATTTGAAGAAAGAAGTTGATCTTGTCCATACTAGTTTGGATAAATATAAGTTGGAATGGAAGAAAACTGGTTGTACATTGATGTCAGATGGATGGACTGATGGAAATGGTAGATCTCTTACTAATTTTCTTGTTAATAGTCCTAGAGGGACTGTTTTTATAAAATCTGTTAATACAAGCAGCTTTATTAAAGATGCTGAAAAAATGTTTGCATTACTTGATGAGATGGTGATGGAAATTGGAGAAGAGAATGTTGTTCAAGTAGTGATAGATAGTGCTTAAGCCCTTGTATCTGCTGGATAAAAGTTGATGGATAAAAGAAAGCAACTCTTTTGGTCACCCTGTGCAGCCCACTATCTTGATTTGATTTTGGAAGATATTGGTGGCATTACATTGTTCTATAATACCATTTGGAAAGCAAAAAAAATTACAACTTTCGTTTATAGGCACACATGGGTGTTGAATTTGTATAGAACCTTTTCCAAAGGTAGAGAGTTAGCTAAGCCTGCAATAACAAGATTTGCTACATCATATTTGACAATGCAGTCAATTTTGAAACAAAAGACTGCACTTCGATCTATGTTTACATCTGAAAAATGGGTTAATAGTTCTTATTGCTCTAGGTCGGAAGCCAAATTTGCAGAAAATATTGTTTTGGCTGATAAAAGATTTTGGAAATCAATAAATTATTGCTTGAAAATTGTGTCTCATCTTGTGAAAGTTCTTAGACTTGTGGAAGGTGATTCAAAACCTGCAATGGGATATATTTATGAGGCTATGGATAGAGCAAAGGAAGAAATAACAAAGAGTTTTAATCATGAGGAAAAGAGATATAAGGATGTATGGGAAATCATTGACAAACGTTGGGATTTACAACTTCATAGGCCACTTCATGCAGCCGCCTATTTTCTTAATCCAAAGTAAGTATTTTTTTTTATAAAATATATTTATATAAAATTCTTTATATTTTATATTTGATTTATTATTAAGCCTTATTCTAAATTTATAATAATTATATAGGTTCCACTATGACATAAAGTTCAACCCATATCGTGAGGTTAAAACTGGCTTGTGGAAGACATTGGAGAAGATGTGTCGTGATATTGAAACAAGGATCACAATTGATTCCCAAATTGGGAAATTTGACAGGGCTAAAGGACTCTTTGGAAATTGTTTAGCAATTGCAACCTGGTAATCATCGAATTTTGTGTATTGATTAAGTTATGTTTTGATATTTTTAAAATTAAAAATTAAGTCATTAACCAAATATTTATTTATCAATTATATATTTTTTTGCTAGCTTTATGGTGGAATAGTTTTGGAGACGACTGCAAAGAGCTGCAAACAATACCTATTCGTATCCTAAGCCTCACTTGCAGTGCTACAGGGTGCGAGAGAAATTGGAGTGTGTTTAATCAAATTCTCTCTTAGAGAAGAAACCGTTTAGAGCAACAAAGGATGAATACTCTTGTGTTTGTTAAACACAACCTTCAACTTGAAATTAGACAAAAACAAAGGGAGGAAAAAAGAGACACATATGATCCTATTTGCTTATCAGATATAGATTCTGACGAGGAATGGATTACTGAGCTAGAGGAGCCTTGCCTAATGGATGAGGAATCTTCGATGGATGTTCATGAGTGCTTCAACGTTGATGAAGGAGACCAAAACAAAAAGAGAAAGAGAGGTATATTTCATATATAATATTTCTTTTAATAAAACACCTTATCTAATATATTTATTTACATTATGTATATATTTTTTTTAGGTCCTCGAAATCTTCAAGATGATAGGAATGATAAAGGCAAAGGCATCTTAATACAAGAGGATGTCAACAGGAATGATAATAGAAAAGGATCTCAAATTATTGAACAAGATATGAGAGATGAGTCAGATGACTCTACTAATGGAGAGGATGAAGGACTAGATATGCCAATACTAGATCCTGATAGTGATAGTAGTGATAATATTAGTCTTGAAATTTAATGAATATGAGAAATAACTGGTTTTAGATTTGGTTACTTATGGATTTTGGTATTTAGTTTTTTTTTTAATTTGGATTTATATGATATTATGTATTTTTAAGTTTTTTTTTAATTTGTTTCTGAATCTTACGATTCGATACGATTCACGATACAAAAAAACAGCTGAACGATTCACGATACGTATTGCGATTCAACAACTATGTTTTTGACCAATCAGACTCTGCAACGTGATCTATAAAGCCATTACCAAACTTATTGCTGACCAGTTAAGAGAGTTAATGCCGAGGATTGTTTCATCCAATCAGTGCAATTTTATAAAAGGAAGACAAATTGCTGACAACATCGTTATTGCCCAAAAGGTCATCCATTCATTCCGAAACAAAAGAGGAGAGAAAGATTGGATGGTGATGAAGGTTAATTTGGAAAAAGGTTACGATAAACTAAATTGAAATTTTGTGCTTGATACTCTTTCAGATCTTAAGATGCCTAGGAATATTTCGAATCTGATATAAAACTGCATCTCCACAGCAACTATGAATGTGTTATAGAATGGATCCACAACTAGTGAGTTCAAATCAGACCATAGAATATGTCAAGGAAATCCATTACCTCCTTATTTTTTTGTGCTTTGTGTGGAGAGGCTTGCACATTTGATCCAAACTGCTGTTAATGTTAAAGCCTGGAAACTGGTCCAAGGAAGCTCCTCTTATCTTTCACCTATTTTTTGTTGATGATATAATTTTATGTGCTGAGACATCAATGGAGAAAACATGTTATAAATCAAGTTTTGAAGGTTTTTATTCAGGCATCTGGCTAGAGGATAAGTGGAGATAAAATAACAATATATTTTCAAAGAATATGAATTTCAGAAAAGCCACAGAAATAAGTAATTGCTTAGAAATTAGCTTCACTTTAGGCTTGGTTAAGTACTTGGGGGTCTCTTTTCACAATAAGCGAGTGTCTAAAAAATACCTTTTAGTATGCCCTTGACAGAGTGCAAAGAATACTCTCATCTTAGAATCGGTCATCCCTTTTTTCGGCAGGCTGAGCTACTTTAGCTAAGTCTGTCCTTGAAGCGATGTCTGGTTATACAATGCAAACTGCCCTGCTACCTGGTAACATCTTCAGTGATGTGGAAAAAGTAACTAGAAGCTTTATTTGGGGAACAACCATAGAACAAAAGAAAGTGCATCTTGTTAGTTGGAACAAAGTTTTCCTTCCTAAGAAAGAAGAGGGTTTTGGATTGAGAGACCAAAGGAAGCTTAACAAAGCTTTCTCTATGAAACTTGGTCACGACTTAATCACAAACAAAGATGAGTTATGGATGAGAGTTTTGCGCAACACGGATCAACAGAGAGAAGAATGCCTCTAATACTTGGAGGGGAATCTACAAAGTGCGGGATCAAATCCAATCTGGCTCTAAGGTCTTCATTGGTAATGGAATCAATATTGCTTTTTGGTTGGATATCCGGGTGCCAAAGATTGGTAGACTAATTGATAGAGCCACCAGCCCTATACCCGATGAAGCTATCAATTGGAAGGTCTTAGATTGTGTTACCCAAGCAGGAACTTGGCATTGGAACATGTTTAATCAATTGCTATCTCGGGAATATGTCGAAGTTATTGCTAGTGTGCGTCGCCCATCTAGCCTAAATGGTAATGACAAAATTATGTGGAATCACTCACCTTTAAGTACTTTTTCAGTTAGCTCAGCTTACACCATTTTGTCTCATTCCCCTTATGATAATGCTAATAATAATTGGTCTGTGATCTGGAATTGGGAAGGTCCCCAAAGAGTTAAGGCCTTTCTTTGGCTTCTTTTTGGTGAAAACTTACTCATAAATGCTGAAAGAACTAGAAGACACATGAGTGATTGTGCTTTTTGTCACAGATGTCAGGATCATATGGAAAATTGTTTCCACATTTTTCAGGATTGCCCGCGGACCAAACAAGTGTGGAAAACTTGGCTCAATGGTAATGTTTCAAGTTTTCTCTTTAACAGTTACATGAGAAGATGGATGGAAGATAATCTCAAGTGGAAAATATAACAGCTCGCTGAAGGCACCCCCTTGGGAGGCAGGTAACGCCTCCAGAGAACACTATCCCTCACCCCTATGCACAAGCGGCCATTGTACACTAACAATAGCTACCATAGGCAAGACGAGGTTATGATGGCTCACCTGTCCCATCCTCCCTTACCTCAACCTTTCACAAAGAAGGTCAAACCCCACCTATAAATATCCCATCTCATCCACAAAGATACACACACTATTACTTCCATGAGCTGTTACCCTATTTATTTGGAGAGTCACCGTAGCCGCTAAACACCGTCCCCCACCATTGTTGCACAACACTTGGAAAGCTCCATAAGAGCATTGATTTATACCATTATCATTAAGAGCACCCTAGATCAATATTTTCCCGATTTTCTTGATCAGTGGACAATTCAATCGTCAAAGAACAGCTTTATTTTTTAACTTTAGTTTAAAAATAAATTTTAACTTAAGAAAAGAAATAGCTATCAAACCCAGGGGAACTTGGGCCTAATCGCAGCAGAGAAAAACCGTTTATTAAACGTTAGGCTCCAGTGTCGTTTATTAAATTATTTTAATTTATCAAAGAAAAAAAAGGTTTAAAGTATTGGAAGAACGATTATAGTACATTTAGGGCCTGTTTGATTGTGTTATTATTTTTTTTGTTCTTAAAACTGTTTTGTAAAATAGTTATGGAAACAATTGTTTTCTATATTTTTTTTCTTGTTTAAAGTTAAAAACCAACACAGAAAACAAAAACAATTAAGACATGTTCTCTAAATTTGATTCTAAAAACAAAAAAATATATATATAATTTTCAAAATATTTTTTACAAAACAAGTGTTTCCAAATGAGTTTTTTTATTCTGAGACAGTAATCACACATAGCCTTAATATATCTGTGTTTTTTTTTTTTTTTTTGGGACCAAAACGCACTTCATGTTTAGTCGTTTGCAGGATGTTGCTGATATGCTGATATTGATAAGGCTGCAAACATCCGCCATTAAAATGCATATAGTAAGAAAATGTTGGCACCAAATTGCACGATTGAAACCCTTTTTCTTTCTCTGCCACAACCACAACCATCATCGTCTCTTCCTCCAAAGCACGTCAACAACCTACTCTGTCGCCGCAACATCCTCAGTACCAGTGCACTCACCATCTCCTTCAATTTCAATGTCCATTTTACGACCTCAGTGCCCATATCAGAGCCGGTAGCCGGTGCTAGTGGCCTCTTCCAGATGCCCCCACCTCGCCTGACCAACCGGTAATCCCGTAAACTCTGCCATTCTCGAACGGGTTGTGATCTCTTGTGGTGGTATAAGAGAGTTATAAATAATATATAGCTTAGTTTGATGAAGACTTGTTGTTAACTATTGTTGGTGTTGGTGATGCGTGTGGGAAGGTACTTTTTGGTGAGAGCTGGTGAGTCAGAGTTCGAGAGCATGGGAGTAATCAACACTAACCCAGTGGCTAAGACTTCTGTGGATAGCGGTTTATCTGAAAGAGGGAAGAAACAGTCTCTAAGAGCAGCTTTTGATTTAAAAGAAATGGGTGCTTGTGATAACAGCTGTTGGATATGGCCTGCTATTACTCAGAGAGCTTACCAAACCGCTGAGATTATTGCTTCTGTTAATGGAGTTACTCGAAGGTTTGCTTTTTGTCTTTTCAACTTACAACATATGATTTTGATTATCAAGACCAATTAGCACGGTAATTCTTGCCATTCTTTTAATTTTGTTTTATTTCAGTTATATAGTCCCAGAATATAGCTTTTTGGATGCCCGTGGATTAGGTGCTTACGAAGGAAAAAATTTGGAATCTGTTTCACAAGTAGGATTTCACCTTGTGCTGTTTTCTTTAAGACTTACGCTATATTTTATAGCATAGCAGAATTGCATTTATTTTTTGTTTATAGTTTAGTTTTTATGTGATATAAGTTCATAACTCTATTACACTAGAATCCACTTACTTGTTGACACAGCACAGATGTGATAATATATTATCAAATGATTATAGTAAAAAATAGCTGGAGAGATATAAAATCATTAATGTAGCTTCACCCGTAATTTTAGGATTATGAATTGAATTGGTTTTTCACATGATATCTCATTGCCCTCACTTTGTGGTGAAATTAAGTAAACACAATGTAAACCAAAAAAATGTGCAATATCACACTTCAAACCCAGAGGGTTCTTGCACGAGGGGAGTGTGTTAAAGAAATATAAAATTATTAATGTAACTTTGCACATAATTCTAAGGTTTTGGGTTGGATTGGTTATTTACAAAAAGCATTAGAACTAAGTCGTATCTTTTTGTCACAACTTCCATTGTTCACTGTTGTTCCTAGCTAAGGGGGATTTGCATAATGATGTTAAGAATGTATCTAAGCGTGGGGAATGTTTCAAATGCTCCAGGTATATGCATCAGATGGTATATCTCCGAACATTAAGCCTCCTCCCTTTGATGACGGAACTCCAAATGAGAGTGTTGCAGATGTTTTTGTTCGTGTAACACAACTCATGTCAATTCTTGAAACTCAGTACTCTGGTGACACAGTTGTTATTGTCTCGCCAGATTCTGACAACTTGACAATCCTTCAGGCTGGTTTGATAGGACTCGACCTGCGAAGGTAACTGCATTGTCCTTCAATTTGGAAATTAAGGTTTTGATTTTGGTTACTTGGTTTTACATCACTTTTTTGTTACTTTGCTTCCTTGTCTCTTAAATTTCAGGCACAGGGATCTGTCTTTCGAACCAGGTGAAGTTCGTTTTGTTGATACCAATGACATTCCCACTTACAAGCAGCCTGCATCTGCTCTATATAAATGTTTGAACCCACCAAATTGTAACTAATTGTTTTCTTTGGTTTGAGTTATAGCAGGAAAGTGGATATTGATGAGTAGTTCAAGTTGTCTGCATCTTCTGTTTGATAATTTCTTTTTGATTATACTGATAAAAACTCAAGATGATTAGATGAATGTGAGTTTATACATGTAAGTACTAGTCTGATAATCAATTTGAGTTTTGTGAGAGATGATTTGCGCTACCCTTGTCGTGTATTATGAATTAATTATCCAAGAATCCTTTTAACACCATTAGGAATTGGGTTTTTCTGTCCATTTTGGACTTGTTAAAAGGACCACATCGGAGATGCTTTCTATGTAGATTGAATGAGGACTTCTCTCAAATCTAACTCTACATTTTTGCAATCTGAACCCAATTATATTGAGCTATTGGAGATGCTCCATGGAAGCCACCATCGAAGGAGCAGTTACAACTGTCAACAATATCTGAGTCAGGGCCAAAAAACAAAAAGAAATCTTTCATTTCTCTAAGATTGTGCTTCAATTTGTAGCTATCATTATATACACTTATTGGTGATCCATAGGTGTTGTTCAATAACATGCTGATCTGAATGGTGTTACTAAAAAGGAAATTCAAAATGGGAAATTTGATCAAATCTATATAAAAATTTCAGGTCACTAATGAGGTTCTTTATAAATGTTTCAATGTAAAGAAAAGAGTTAAAATCATAATAGGATCCACTAGCACCAACCCTCAAAAGCTGAATGAGCACACTAAAATGGAAGGAAGCAAGGTTCATCATTATGACAAACAATACAATATCAGGTTTAAATGCTCTTTTGTCTTTTCAAACTCAAATAAGAAAATAAGGATCTATTTGTCTGTCATTACTCATTACAACATGTAACATAGATCTGCAAAGTGTAGCATAATTTCTAGTGATGCAAGATAAAAAATAAAAAATGAGAAGACTTATTTTGGTTCTATTTATATAAGTTCTGTGCCACAAAGAAAATGAAGAATCTCATTCAGTTGCTCTAGGATTATGAGATGCAAACTCAACGTGGGACATATTCAGAAAGGTGCAAAAGAAAGGGAAAGAAAAGGGCACAAAAATGCACAATCAAATTAGTATTTCTTTCGGGAAATAGAGAGATGTTGTCAGAACTTGAATGATCAACTAAGGAGACAAAAATCAACTCCCTGTTATCTAATATATTTAAATCAGAAAATTACTTTTAAAAAATCACCCACTTGTAAAACTAACCACAATATATGTAATGAGAGATCTCCCACATCTATCAACTTTAGCATCACTTTCGACGAGTTTCCCATCGGTGCAGCTATGAAGCACCGATATCGACACGGCGTTTTCGATACGTTCCAAATACGTTCTTGATATAACCATTAATTCGCCGATACGATACAATACGTTCCCGGTACGCGTATCGGATACGTTGGAAAATAATCGGGGTATCGGTGCTTCATAGGGTGTAGCAATCAATTTGAATTTTTTCATTCCGTCTTGATTTTTTCTGTTGTGAATCTTTTACAAAAAATGTAATATCTCTGTACCATGAATCCGTTGTGGATTTTTGGTTCTTTTCTTCCAAATGTTACTGCTGCATATTAAAATTCATATTAGAATCTTTTGCTTTACTTCATCCTGGTAGGTCCATTTAATCTTTTTAACATATAAAAAAAACTATCATAATTAATCATGTTATAGGCACCCAAAGTGGTTTGTCTAATTGGGACAAAATATCTAGGAAAAAATAAATAAATCAATTTACAATGATACTAAAGATCAATTTAGATGAAATAAAAGAAAATTATAGGGATTAAATGATTTCGGAGGAAATAGCATAATTTTTGCTTAACTTTTTCCAATAATTAATTAAAGTCATACTCAAATACTGATATGGAATGGTATATTAAAAGTCCACTTATAAGTCTTTCACTACGAAGAAAGACATCCTCCGATGTTTACCAGAAAAAAAAAAAAGAAAAAGACATCCTCCAAATCCAAAGAATTCCTCAAGTTAACAAAGACTACCCAACAATTTCTAAAATTCCACTATAAAATTTATCTCAAGCCAGTTACGCAAGAATTAATTAAAAGACTTTGTTACTTTACCACTTGCAGGAAATAGTTAGGGGCGTCCTCCAAAGCTGTAAGTGTGCTAAATATAAAAGGATTTTATAAGAGTTATGTTGTAGAAAAAGTGTTTGTGTTATGTTATAGAGATTCATTTTGCGTGCCAGAATTTTTATTTTTTATTTTGCTGTGGGCCCCACAAAATATTGTGAGTGTAGGAAAAATTTTCTGGTTATGTTAAATTATAGATGCTAAACCCAATATAAAATACACATATTATTTTATATAAATAAAATTGCTTATCAAAATATGACTTCTTGCAATTACACCACTCACATTATTCCAATGAAAACTCGTGGATTTAAATTATATCAAATCACTTGCAGAGGAAGATCATCAATTACAATCAACCTAGGTAAATCTGGTTTTGATAAAATCCAAAAACAATCATTCATGACATAAGTAAAACAAGTATATTTAATTAATAATGCAAAAATATTTACTGAAATTGTTACATATTTTATCAATAATAATATTTATTAGATATGGTTCAAATGTATAAATTAAGGGTTTTATGTTTATTATGTTGTAGGAAAAGTGATTATGTAATGTTGTAGAGATTCATTTTGCGTGCCATATTTTTTTCTCTTTTTTTTTTTTTAAATGTGTGGGCCCCACAAAATGTTGTGTGTGTATGAAAGTTTATTATGTTATGTTAAAGGAGGAAATGAAAGCCCATAAATTAAATACTGTTTTTTATTAGGGTTTTCATTTTATCCTTTAACATAACACAACACAACAAACTTTCCTACACACAACATTTTGTGGGGCCCACACATTTTAAAACAAAAAAAAAGAAAAAAATATGGCACGCAAAATGAATCTCTATAACATTACATAATCATTTTTCCTACAACATAATAAACATAAAATCCTTTATATTATTAAATTCATTTATAAATTCAAGTAAAATGACATTAATATTACATCAACATTTTCACTCTAATTATTTTCTGTAAAAATCATCTCTAATATTATCAATATTGGATACAGCTTATTAAGTTTTTCTCTAAATGCAGTGCTTCATGAACGAGTATTAGTCGGTTGTTTTCCTTTTTGTAAATAAAGGTCTAAACTATAGTATACGATAAGAGAAAGCAAATTAAAACAAAAACAAAGTCATTTAAGTAAAATTCGATGTACAAATGAAGTATTTCTCTAAAAATGAAGGATATGTTAGATGTTTCGCCTCAAAATTGAAATCCAAAACAAAAAGAAGAAAAAGAAAAGAAACGAAAAGAAAAAGGAAGAAGTTATAGCCTCACAGTCGTACAAAGTAAAACTAAAGGTGGTGAGACTTTTTGAGTTTTAACGCAACCAAACAATAACAAACCATTAAAATAGAAATGAAGTCAATGTTATTGGCGGTGCGGTGCTTGTTTTTGTGTTTTGTTAGTTCATCTTCTCGCACCTGACACACACACTCACCCACACACACTCGTGTTACTGAGTTCTTTTTTTTTCTAATCCTAATCCTCTGAGTCATTTTGCGCTTTCCCCCCCTTTTTTTTGGCTGTTCATATTGCTTTACTCCATTCTTTTACGAAACACCTAACTCCGATTCAGATTTCCCTCATTCTCACTCTCCGATTCATGCATTTGCCACTGCTCAAGGACCATCCTTCAATACGACGCCGCTTCTTTATTTTAGGGTTTCGCTTAATCAAATCCCATGGCTATCAGAGGCGTCGATTTCAAATGGTTAGTTCTCTCTCTCTCTCTCCCCCCTCTATATGTATTGTATATTCATGGGTCTGATTGCAAGATCGCCTTTTGTGTTATCCAATTTTGGTTGAATGTAACTCGCTCCTTGCAGGTACGATGGGTTTTTCTTGTCCATGCTCGCCACTAGCGTGTATCCTTTAACAACTCAGCTTTTGGGTTTTTTCTAAATTTGGTATCATTCTGCATTTTCTCGGAATCAATGTTTTGAGAAATATTAAGAATTAAAAAAAAAAAAAGGAAATTTCTGCTACCCAATGTAATCACTTCAGCACATAAGTCATCAGATTATATGAAATGTGTGTTCATGTATTCCTTAACCATTTGACTTGTAGAGTTATTGTCGCAATTAATTGGAAGCGGTATCATACTTGTACTTACCCGTTGCACATATGGATCATGGTGGGTTCCTTTCCTTGTATTATTTTATTCCTTTTGAAATCGCTATGTATGTTTATTTTCTTCCTAAGATAAGGTTGTCCCGCAAATGATCCCTTTTATTATTTTCTTTCACTGGTGTTCAGGTTGACTACACTACTGTGTTTGTTTTCCGGCTGTTGATGTTTGTTGATAATGGGCTTGCTGCGGGAATGGGTTTGTAAGGCCTTCTATTCTTAACCTGCATTTTTAACTAAGATTCCTTTATACACGATGATCACAGAGCATGTTGATGTTGTTGATGGAATCAATCTACATGCAACTAATGTGCTTGTGTTAGCATAGTATGGATAATACTAATCCGAACATGATAGAAATTTGCTGTGGCAGGCTAGCCATTTGCCTGAGTTACTCAGTGCAGCTGTCCCTGGAATGGGTGACATAGCTCAAGGTTAAAAGTTAAAATAGCACTATGGAAGAGAAGGACATAAAAGTTTATGGAATGTATGAATGTACTATGGTCAATCTGGCCGGTGGTTTTATGAGTTTTTTTTATTTTTTTATTTTCACTTTTTTTCATATGTGAAATTCTCACTTAATTTCTCTTGAGCATTTAGGTGAAAAATCATATATAGTCATTTTGCTTTCATGGCTGATTTCTTTGTATACGAAGGGGTGAGAAAATAAGGGAAAACAAGAGAAAATGAAAGAAACTGTATTGAAACATTTTTGAGAACACTGATTACAACATTGGTTGCAGTTCTAAGAGAAAAAACCTGCAATATATTCTTTGAGTTCTTGAGAGAAGTCATGGACGAGAGAGAGAGAGGAAGAGAGAAGAGAGAGAGAAGGAAAGGTTTTGTATTATTGAATCAATGAATTACAGGGACCTATCTATCATTATATAGAGAGAAGGTCTAACAAACAAACTAGCAACAAACTAACAGAATACAAAGAAGCTACACCCATGTAACAGAAATGTAACAAACTTAAAAGAGGGAAACATCCCATGCAAACAGGTATATTAAAAGAAACTACACCCATATATCTAATACACCCCCGCAAACTCAGGGATCTTGAATCACCGAGTCAAGAACACTGAGTTTGGTTCTTAAGTGTGCAAAACGTTCAGAGGGAAGCGGCTTTGTCAAAGTATCTGCCAGCTGATCTGAAGCAGGAATGTGATGAACAATAATCTCATTTGCAAGAACTTTCTCGCGAACAAAAAATATATCCAGTTCCATGTGCTTGGTGCGGGCATGCAGAACAGGATTGTGAGAGAGAGCCACTGTGCTAAGGTTATCACAGAAAACATGAGGAGTACCCAAAGAAACCTGTAATTCACAAAGAAGAGACTTAATCCACAAGATTTCAGCACAAGTAAGAGCTAAACTTCGATATTCAGCTTCTGTTGTGGACCTTGCTACAAGAGTTTGCTTCTTGGACCACCAAGAAACAAGATTAGGACCCAAGAAGAGTGCTGCCCCTGAAGTTGAACGCCTATCATCAGGATCACTTGCCCAATCTGCATCACAGTATGCAGTGAGGGTAAAGGGAAGATGAGGACTCGCCTTTTTAAGAACAAGGCCGTAGGTAATAGTCCCTTTTAAGTATCGTAAAATTCTCTTCACAATTTTCCAGTGATCATCTAAAGGTTGACCCATAAATTGGCAAACCTTATTAACAGCATAACTGATCTCAGGGCGAGTGATTGTTGCATATTGAAGAGCACCCACAATTGATCTGTATAGATGAGGATCTGAAAAATAGTGTGATCCAAACCGTGAGAGTTTACAATGTGAAGGCATGGGAGAAGAAATCCCTTTAGCATCAAACATATCAGCTCTAGTAAGTAAATCACGCAAGTACTTAGACTGGGACAACACCAAGCCACCAGAAGAATGAGGCTTAACCTCTACCCCAAGGAAGTAGTCAAGAGTGCCAAGATCCTTTAATGCAAACTGAGAATGAAGCTGCTGAATCAGTTGCTGAATATAAGAAGCATCAGTACCAGTCACAATAATGTCATCAACATATACAAGGATGTAGGTGCAGTGAGTAGAAGTCTTGGAAATAAACAATGAAGGGTCACAACAGCTTGATCTGAACCCAAACTGAACTAATGCACCTTTTAGCTTATCAAACCATGCTCTAGGAGCCTGTTTAAGGCCATACAAAGCTTTATTGAGCTTGCAAACCAATCTCTTATCAGAATCTTCAAACCCAGGAGGCTGAGACATGTAGACATCTTCTTGTAAATCACCATTAAGAAAAGCATTATTAATATCCAACTGCCGAATCGACCAGGAGTAAGTGAGAGCAAGAGTAAGCATTATTCTAATGGTGACAGGTCTGACAACAGGTGAGAAGGTTTCATTGTAGTCAAAACCTTCTTGTTGATGAAATCCCTTAGCCACAAGTCTAGCCTTATATTTATTCACAGAACCATCAGGATTTTCTTTAACTTTAAACACCCACTTACAGCCAATGGAATTCCTGTTAGGAGGTAGAGTCACAAGAGTCCAAGTATTGTTAGTCATTAAAGCATTATACTCAGCCTTCATGGCTTCAAACCAAGGGGGACTGTGTAGAGCTTGTTTCACAGTAGAAGGTTCAATATGAGCAAGAAGAGCAATGGATCTGGCTGCTGTCTTGGATCTGGTCTGAATAGAATGAGTAGGTGAAATTATTGGTAATGAGTTAGGAGGAATATATTCAGAGACAGAAGAAGAAGAGGAGGAAGAAGAAGAGAGACCAGGAGAGGACTGAACAGTTTGAACAGGAAGAGGGCTGTGACAAGAGGGAGAAGAATCAGATTGTGAGGTGGAATGCAAAGGAGAGCTCAAGGGAGATGAGTGAGAGTGAACAGGAGACAAAGTAGGACTAATTTGAGTGGTAGTAGAACAAGGAGAGGAGACAAGAGGAATATGTGCAGAAACTGGAATGATTGGAGGAATAGGACTAATATTTGTGTCAGTCCAAGAATGATAAGGAAATTTATATTCATTGAATAAAACATCCTTGGAAACATAGACTCTACCTTCTTTACTTAAACAGACATAACCTTTGTGACTTGTGGAGTAGCCAAGAAATAAACACTCTTGAGAGCGAAATTCAAGTTTGTATCTGTTGTAGGGCCTCAAAAAGGGGAAGCAAGCACACCCAAAAGTTTTAAGAAACTGATAGTCTGGTTTTTGCTTAAACAACTTTGTGTAAGGCACATCAAAATGTAAAGATGCAGTGGGTAATCTGTTTATTAAATATACTGCTGAAAGAAAGGCATAATCCCAGAACTTTAGTGGTAAAGAAGCATGGGATAGTAATGTCAAACCAGTTTCAACAATATGACGATGTTTACGTTCAACAACACCATTTTGATGATGAGTGTGTGGACATGCAACTCTATGAGCAATTCCATGAAGTTTAAGATAATCAGTAAAGGATCGGAATTCCCCACCCCAATCGGTTTGTAAGGCCTTAATAGGTAACTGAAATTGATTTGTTACCAATGAATGAAATTGCTTAAACGTAGAGAAAGCATCTGATTTTTGTTTCAGTAAATAAATCCAAGTGTATCTGGTATGGGCATCAACAATAGACAAGTAATAAGTATATCCCATGGTTGATGTAAAAGGAGCTGGTCCCCAAAGGTCACAATAAAGAAGAGTAAAAGGGGTATCATATTGAGACAGAGAGGGATATGAGGGGAGTCTATGAGCCTTACCAAGACAACAAGAGGAACAAAATTCACTGACAATTTTATTTGAAGCAGGAATGTTACAAGAGTGAAGCACCTTAGTCAATGTTGCATGATTAGGGTGCCCCAAACGACAATGCCATAGGAAAAATGCAGAATCAGAAGACATACATGATTGTCTATCACTATTACACGACTGACCAGTGTGACTGTCCATTTTATTGACACTATGAACATGATTACATTGTGAAAAGGCAGCAGACGTTGGAGACAATTGACTGAAAGGAGCAGACGTCAAAGGAAGAGAGATGTCTGAGAATTTGTACAAACCATCATCTCCAAGCACTCCACGAAGAAGGATGTTATGAGACACCTGTGATTTGACAAAACAAACGTTGGGATGAAACTCAAAATAGACACAATTGTCTTTGGCAAATTGACTGACACTCATAAGGTTTTTCATAATGGAAGGAACTAACAAAAGATTTTTAAGATGCAAACTTGTGTTAGAATCACAAGGTGACAGAAAACTTGAAGATCCAATTGCTCTAATGTTCAAACCTTGCCCATTACCAATGATGACCTGATCAGAACCACTTAGTTGTTGGCTCTGAATCAAGTTCATTGGGTTTGAAGTAACATGATGTGAAGCACCTGAGTCTGGATACCATTCAATAGCTGGAGAAGAAGCAGGAGTTGGAAGCAACCCTGGTTGAACGGTCATCATAGCTTGAGGTGCAGAAATAGCTGGACGAACGTACTGATATTCAGGTCGAATATATTGATAACTTCTCTGTTGAACTTGTGGAGTCTGATTCTGAGCAAAAAATTGACCATTCGAAGAACTCTGTGGAGGTGGAAGTGTGGGTGTGAAGTCTTCATCAAAACGATGCCAGCAAGACCTCACATCGTGACCGTATCTGTAACAGAGCTGACAATAGACATTTTGTCTATTTCCACGGCTTCGACCTCTATTATTTCTTCCAATATATCGTCCTCGACCTCTGTTGAAGTCATTAGAACGAAGATTATTGACGAAAGCATGCTGTTCAGAGACCTTACCAGTGCTCTGTTCTTGATTCGCTAAAACAGGGGCAAACAGAGGAGTTGTTTCAGACGTGTTGTTCTGTTTTTGAGCAACGTTTACAGTGACAGAGTCAATAAGAGACTCACTCTGCTTCAATAGCATTTGTTCATGTGTCATTAACTCTATAGCTAAATCCTCAATAGAGTAAGGATTTTCTCTTCCATGAACAGTCGTCACAAAAGCATTGTACTCGACTGGAAGACCTTCCAGTATGTAATCTGTTCTATCTTCATTTGTGACCGGATTACCTATAGCCTTTAGCGAATCACATAGACTTTTGATTCGAGACAAGTATTCTTTTACAGATCTATTCCCTTTCCTTATGGTTCTTAATTCCGAACGCAACTGACGAGATCTAGACTTCATTATTCCATGAAAGAGCTTGTGAATTTTGTCCCAAGCTTCATACGCATATTTGACTCCAAGAATCTCATTAACAACAGATTCGGAGATTGTTGATAGAAGCCAAGACAGCAACATCGAATCTTGAGTAATCCATTGTATATACTCAGGATTCTGGATCTCATTCGCACGATCTTCATCAGACAAAAATTGTAGAGGAATCTTTGGATTAACCAGATGACGATGGAGTTGATGTGAGGTGATAATAGGTTCGACTATTTGATTCCAGAACAAATAGTTGTTTTCAGCGAGCTTCACAGTGATCTGATGATTGAAAAGAAGTGGTGAGCGATTCTCCATTTGTGTTGAATCTCTGTTCGATCTAGAAGAGGCTGGAATATTGTTCTCTGTTGAAGTGTTGTTCGAAGCGGAAGACATGGTAGAGCACACCAATGGATCAGGCCCTCAGAAAGAGAGCTCTGATACCATCTTTGAGTTCTTGAGAGAAGTCATGGACGAGAGAGAGAGAGGAAGAGAGAAGAGAGAGAGAAGGAAAGGTTTTGTATTATTGAATCAATGAATTACAGGGACCTATCTATCATTATATAGAGAGAAGGTCTAACAAACAAACTAGCAACAAACTAACAGAATACAAAGAATCTATACCCATGTAATAGAAATGTAACAAACTTAAAAGAGGGAAACATCCCATGCAAACAGGTATATTAAAAGAAACTACACCCATATATCTAATATATATAGATGTACCAGAAGCTTGTGTTACAAGCTGAAACTGAGACTAACTGATCTAAGATTCAGTTGTAAACTACAACAGAAATTACAACTGAATGCCGCGTAGGTTTAACAGAATTTAAGGAGTAGCCTAGTTACTATAGGTCTGCAGTACTGAAGTACTGCTCCATATGTTGACCCAAGTACATTACTCTATTACTTTGATTCATAACATTAAACTCAACTAAAGTGGTTCTGAATTTTTTGTGTTGCATCAAATAAATGAAGTCAAATAATGTTTTAATTCATCAAATCCCAGTACTAATTCAATCTCACCTTTATCCCTCCCCTTCCTTCCTTTTCTATGCTTCTAGAGATTTTGGGCGGCAGCAGAGATATGCTCGTTTCTGTGGAAGAGTAGTAGTCCTTTCAATCCTTGTGTTGCTTCTCTATCCATTTCTTTGGGCTTGGACTATAACTGGTACCCTGTGGTTCAGCAGTGCCAAGAACTGTGTATGTTTTGATTTTGTTTAATCTTCAGTGTTACTCTTGTAAACAAGCTTATGTTGCATAATGCAAATAATTACCTGCAGCTGCCTGAAAATGGTCAGAAGTGGGGCTTCCTCATCTGGTTACTTTTTAGCTACTGTGGACTCTTTTGCATTGCTTGCATGTCACTGGGGAAGGTTAGTAGTGATCTACTGTTACTCATTATATGTTTCTTTGACTTGTTTTTGCAAAATCTCTTTTTTGTTCTGCTTGCAACTGTTGAAGGTCGGCGATGCTCTATTATTACTCATTAGATGTTTCAATGACTTGTTTCCATGTCCAAAATCTCTTTTTGTTCCGCTTGTCATGGTGTTTTTGTTTCTGAACAACCTATCAACTTCGAATATCTACAGAATAACAGTCTTCTTCATTGTTTCTTTTCTAGATTGGTGCTGTACTCATTTTGGTTTGTTTAACTTTTTACAGTGGTTGACGCGAAGACAAGCACACTTATTGCGTGCCCAACAGGGCATACCTGTATCTGAATATGGGGTAAGCATTACCTTTACTGATACATATGTTACCATGTTAGTTTTATTGTCGTGGAAGCTCCATCTTTTGACAGCATGACACTGCTGTTTGGCATCAAATAGGAGTATTTCTAAACGTTTTTGTGAATGACATGAATTTTTTTTTCCCCTTATTTTTCCCCTTCTGCAAGGAAATGGACTAAGGGACAATATATTTAGGGCTCGTTTGATGAATATGATAGGATAAGGGCTTAATAAGCTCGTATCCTATCCTAGGTTTGATGTACACTAGATAAGCAACTTGATATGATTATGTTATCCTATCTTGTGCTTGAAGGGAACTAGATAGTGTGGGGATATGATATAAGTAGACAAAAATATCCTTTATAATATGATGTCATATAATTTTTTTCAAATTAATTTTTAAATTTTGTTTCTTAAAAATATAAAAGTCATAATTTTATATAAAATATATAAAATAGCTTATAAGATTTTCCAAAATAGAAAAATTATATCTTTACCAATTAAATTTTTAAAATAAGTTTTCAATTGATTGTCAATTTTTATGTGTGTAACAACAACAGTATTTGGATAAAATTAGAGATTTGTTGTTTGGTTAAAATTAATGATTTTTTTTTCAAGCATGCATGTAATTGTGGTGGTGACGGTGGTGGCTAGCCGGTGGCAATGGTTGTGGCTGGCGGCGACGATGGCAAGACAGATTATTGTGTTCTTAGGGAAGCTTAAGGAGGCAGGGGTTTAATTTTAGAAGAACGAGCTAACACTCCTCCTAACAAGATAAGCTTATCATATCCTCTTGATTCACCAAATAATGGATAAGAGCAGGATATGATAGCTTATCCTATCATACCTATGCTATTCTGTCAACCAAACGAGTCCTAAGTTTTATCTTGAAGTCATAGTGCAGACAATTATTTGTCGAAATTTGGGGTAACTTGTAATCTGGCATGGTATTGAAGCTAGCTGATCAGCTGGTGCAATCCTTTCTGATACTGTACTATAAGCATATGACAGTTTGAGTCTGTTGCTTTATTTTCATTTTAGTCTTTTTTTGATTTTATGAATAAAAGAAAAGGATAGAAACTGGGAGAAAGAGAAAGATATGGAAAGAAATTGTGGCTTAAGATTTCTTGATATTGATTGATTTACTGTTCTGCAGAACTAGTATTTATAGAGATACAACAATCTTGCAGAGCAAGCTGCACCAGACCTTATTAGCTAACTGAATGATCAGTTGTTTGTTACAACTAAATGTAATTGAATGCCACGTAGGCCTAACAGAACAGTTACATGAGTATACCCAAGCTACTCTAGGGGTTGCTGTACATTAGGCAAACTTCAGCCAATGTAGTACACGAGTATTTAATATACTCTAATAATGAACCATTTCAGAGTTTTCATTTTATGAAATCAAACTAATCTCCCAATTATGTACTCAGCAAACTGTCCTGTTGGAGGCTGCTTAATAACATAATAGATTATTTTGTTTTATGTGAATTTTTGAGATTACATAATGAATGCTGTTTTCTTTCAGTCAGCTTTATGGTTGGCTGTTCTGTTGGTTTTCCTTGTATAAAAATGTTCTGATGCACACTGTTACTGAAACACAGTCCCTTGTATGTGATTAAAAAATTGCATACGTTTTTGTCTTTTCTCCTACCAAAAAAAAAGTTGCATCCACTGGTATCTTGAATAGAATGAATATCATCTCCCACTTTTGTGGGATTCCCAGAAAGTTACAAAGAAAGTAATGTTATCGAGCTCGTACTGCTGGGTTCTTTCTGGAGGCAATATGATTAATCTAATGCTGTCTCTTCATTTCAATTTTTTGCATGTATGGGGTTGATTGAAGTATGTAGGGGTAATCATGTTGTTAGCAATCTAAATGTATATTCATTTCTGTTTGATTTTCTATACTTGACAAATATTAGACGATAACAGTTGCTATTTTCATTTTGTTAGATTCTGGTTGATATGATCCGAGTGCCTGATTGGGCATTTGAAGCTGCTGGTCAAGAAGCAAGGGGCATGGGCCAAGATGCTGCTGCATATCATCCAGGACTTTACCTAACTCCAGCTCAGGTGGTTTTAGCTGATGTTTCTAGATTTGTTTTCATATTAGAACTCATGTAAAGGAGCAGATATGTTATTCTTTGTCAAGCAGAGTGAACTTTATTGTTACATACATCAGTTAATGAATATATTGCTTGAATTTTCTCATGAATTAGTTATACCATTCTCTTCTGTGTTTTTGTACAACGTGTTTATTATTATTATGTCATATATTTATCTCTCTTATCGAAATTCCTTTTGTACATTTATTGTTCAGTTTCACTGCTGATAGTTGGGTTTCTTGTCTTGGTTGGATGCAGAGAGAAGCAGTTGAAGCTTTAATTCAGGAACTCCCAAAGTTCAGGTTAAAGGCTGTTCCAACTGATTGCAGTGAATGCCCCATCTGCTTAGAAGAGTTCTATGTAGGGAATGAGGTATACTCTTTCCTAAGTAAGGGTCTAAAACAGGTCATACCGTGTGCTGTTTGCTATCTATTGCTGAAAAACATGCTTTTCGTTTAACCACATGATTTGTTGGAGCCCTGCACCTTTAAGAAAGTTGAAAATGCAATTGTGTATCATAAAGAGCAATTGAAAATAAGTTTCTAACCATGCAGGTCCGTGGCCTACCTTGCGCTCACAATTTTCATGTTGAATGCATTGATGAGTGGCTTAGGCTGAATGTGAAATGTCCTCGGTGCCGTTGCTCAGTATTTCCAAATCTTGATCTTAGTGCTCTGTCCAATCTCCGTGCTGATTCTGAAAGATCTTCTGCTAGTGTTGTGACAACAACCAGATATGTGAGAGGCCAACCATCTAGTCAAAGTTATCGGTTAAGATTACAAGGTCTTCTCCGCCCAGTGCGTGCTGGAATTGCAGGGCCAGTTGGTGACACGGATAATGCTTTGGAAAATGCTGAGAACGGTGTTGTACCTATTGTGATCCGAAATGCATCAACTGGAGACCAGGTCTCTTCTGTGGAATGCATGCCTGTCAGTGTTTCCTCTGCACAAAGTTAGACTATATTGTTTCTGAACTACTGTTATATTTCTAACCCATATCCATATCTGGCGAAGGTGAAGGATGCATATCCATATCTGGCGTGTGTATAAATGGTCCACATTCTAACAAGAAATTTTCATGATTGATCCATAAAGAAATGGGTCAGTTTCTTTTCGGGGACATCTTGGAGTAGTAGGACTTGGAAAATGAATATTACCTTTTTGCTTAACATAGATTAGAGCCACAGATGTGTAGTAGTCTTTTATGTTTAGTAATGTAAAGAGAGTTTAAAATTCTATTTCTATGTTGAATTTTGCGTTTGCCTTTTACCTTCTTACTCAGGGTAAGATTTTCGTTCACTTTTTATTGGGGAGCGGGGTGACATTGGGTTGTGTACATCACAATAGAAATTATATACATTTTTTTGGGGCATGGTGCTATATAACTTAGTGTCGTTTTTCTTGTATATAATTGAGCATATTGACTTACTGTTGCATTGAATCAGTGATCAGTTTGGGACGTGGGACATATTTTGCGTCAGGGATTGGATAGCTCTTTTTTCCACCTTCCCATCCCAAAAGCGCTATAATGCTGACTATAGAAGGAATTTTAGATTTTTAGCTGTGGGTGGTTCTTGATATTTCAAAATTGACATCCTTAAAACTGTTTCACGCAGGGATGAAATTCAGGTAAAGACACCAAGTATGATGTCGAATTTGGCAAAAAAAATTGTAAATGTTATTAATTTAAATAAGAAATTACCAAAATGTAGCAGTTTTGAATCAATTTATGGATTTATAGAAGTAAGTCGCGTCCAAAATGGGGTGGGATGGATCTCACCTACTTTTGGGCGGGGATAGGTCGCCCCTCATTTGGGTGCTACTCATCCGGTAATGATATGCAACACAATTTTTAATAATTTTGCCGTAAAACTTCAACACAATTTTTAATAATCTTGCTGTAAAACTTCGAAAGGTCATAAATTTTGATTAATTGAAGTGGATTTGGTAAAAAATAATATCAAGTTTTTTTTGAATTTGCAACAATGGTGCCACCACAAAAACATTTTATCTCCCAAATTTTTCTAGAAAAAAGGACAACATATGTTTATTTGATAGAAATGTTTCTAAGCATGACAATGGTTTCCTCTCCATCCACACCGTCAGGCAAGAAAGGACAACAACATTTTTTCATATGGAAAATGCTAAGTATGGGTATTGTTACTGAAAAAATCGTTGGTTCAAAGGCTAACAATGGCGAAAAAGGAGTGCCAAATTGTTGGCTTAGGTTAATGCAAGTTGGTGGAACCGTTGTAACGGGGTACTAGACACAGACGATGAAGTTCTTGTGAAACAGATGAAGAGACGAGGAAGTAATACTATTAAGTAGATAGGGAAATAGGAAATCTCGGCCAAAAAATTTGATGGCACGTGCTGCAGCTTATGATGTTGGTTTGGAGGCTTCAGAGTTTAAACGCTCTTGTGATTATGGCACCTTCGTTGCAAATTCAAACTATGTTTGTAGGAGACAAAACTTCAACTTAAATAACATCATTCACATTCGTAAAAATAAGATGTGTCAAAGGGGCACAAGAAAGATTTTTTGAAATTGTTTTCGGCCAAAATCCCCTCCAAAAATTTGTCAGTGCGTAGATCTCAAAATGTTAAGTGGAATAAAAAAATTTTCACACATACATGTTTAAGGTAAACCATTAAGAAATTAAAATAAAAATAAAAAACAAAGCACACATATCGATGTATGAGTGACATGAGAAATATTTTCTCCAACAGCATGAAAAAATATTTTTCCTTAAAAAAAATACCTAATTTAAATACTCAAGTCAAAAATTATGACTTTTCGAAGTTTTACGACAACCGTGAAAATTTTGTACCACGTGTTATTACCGGTTGAATCGTTACCAAGATTGGGCAGCCCATAACGAGCCCAAAAGTGGACACTCCCAGTCTGCCATACTCCGGGCACTCATAAATTGATTTAAAACTGCTACGTTTTCGTAATTTCTTAATTAAATAATGATATTTAATTTTTTTTCATTTATCAATTAATTAGGATTTGAAACTTAAAACAATAGAAAACGACCAGATATAGGTTTGTATCATTGAACTTTTTTTTCTTTATTCCTCTATCTATTTAAGTTAAACATTGTTAACTTCAATATTTTCTTATGATGTTGAAAGATAAACTCAATCAACAAAGCTGAAATCATATCGTTTTTCTTGTTTTACACATTGCTTTGGGACTTCTGTGTATGCGTGGTATTCCATTTTAGAGTGTCTATATATCTTTTTGAGATTAATTTTGACTAAGCTTAATTGACCAAGTTAGATATACCATGTCATCTTTTAACGTTATGAATCAATTTTTAAACTTAACATTGTGAAAGTCAAATATTTTGAGTAATAAGCTAGTCAAATCTTTCTGCATCAATTACATAACTCTCATTCAACATAGTGAATTTTACTACACACACAAATCTTTCTGCATCAATTACATAAACATAAATATGGAAAAAAATATGTATTATTTTAAAGGATATAAAATTATGTATTTTAAATGAGAGAAAGAGATAAATTATAGGAGAGATAGTGAGGCGTAAAATTTTAAAAATATGAGTTTAATTTTTTTGTGAGAGTAAAAGGAGATAAGATGTATCATTAAAAATGACACATCTTTTTTCCTCTAAATATACACCAAAATAATGTCTTATTATTTAAAATAATACAAAATATTGTCATTTAAATTTCCTTTTATATATTACAACAAAAGTAAGGGAAAAAGAAGTATCCAAGTACATAAATTTATATTTTTTTAACTGATTTACACAAAATCTCCCGGTGAGACTTTGTATAAATATAAAAAGTTTTTTTTTTTTTCTTCTTAGTCACGACTAAAAAAAATAACTTTTCGTATTTAAAAAAAAAAAAAATCTGACTCAGTCACTATAAGTACAGTGTCATCCACTTAACCCCAAAAGTTATCATACTGGATAGCATTGATCTTCAATCCAAATCCCTCGTTTATTCTGGTTTCTTTGCATTGCGTTGCAGATTGCACCATATTCATATGGATAATAGCCATTAGAGATTGGAATTTGCGTGCAACAAAGAAGATGAAGATGATGGTTGCAGCACAAGCCATCTCTTTCTCTTTTCCCCAACTCGGAGGTTTCGATGTCCACCCAAACCCATTCCCAATCACTTTTTTCCAAACCAGAAAGAACCGCAACCGCAAAATCAGTTGCCGTTGTTCTCACTCTTCCCTCGATTGGGATTGGAATCGTTGGACCCGCCATTTCTCTCATATTCAACAGGCAGAGGGATTCGCATCTCTTCTTCAGGTATCACTCACAATCTCTCTTCCCTCTTCGTATTTTTTTCTATATATTACTTTATGGTTTTAATTCTTTGGCTGTCAGTTTCAACTTGAAGATGCAGTTGAAAACGAAGACTTTCGAGAAGCGGCGAGGTTGAAAAGAGCTGTAGCGGAAGCAACTTCCGATGACACTGTTGCTGAAATTATGTCTCAGTTGAAGGTCACATTAGCAATTTTTATTTGAATTAAGTTAATCGCTTGGTCAACCATTTAATCGTTTCTTTATGTTGCAGAATGCCGTAGATGATGAACGCTACCATGATGCTTTAAGATTATGTAGATACACTGGAAGTGGGCTGGTACATTTTTTTTTTCTTTTTTATTCCTACTACTATTTAGATTCTTTTTATTCTCTTGTTCTAATATAATTTGTTGTCAAAATCTCACAAGAATTAAAAATAATCACACAAATGAATACTCAAAATTTAACAATGGTTTACCTAACTTGTCTACATTCCTGGGAGAAACCAATTAAAATATCCACTGTTACACTACACACCAATAACATTCACTCACTTAATCACAATAGATACTGCTATAGCACAATGCACTTCACACAATTTTTCGTCACTCACAACTGAGAACGGAGCGGGCGTGTCAAGTGTGCTTGTGAAAAATGTCAGGAATGGAGTGGGTGGGATGGAGGTGGCACTGTGGCGGCTTGAAACCCTTCTCATTTTAACCACAAACGCCTTTTTTTTGAAATTTTAGCTTTCCACGCTATCCCTTCATAGTTCCCACTTATTATTCTCGTGAAACATCCAAACAATAAAATTTTGAGAAAGGTGATATAATTGGAAAGCTTGAACAATAGTGCCTCGAGATTAGGAAGCTTTATAAAAATGCTGCACTGGATTGGAGAAAAAAAGTGTAATGTAAAGGAGGGCCCACTCCTAAAAGCCATGCTGATAAGAAGGGAGAGCCCTTACTTAAAATGGTTGTTCCATGTTTCACACCCAGTTAATATGGGACAAATGCTCTTGCATCAATGCCATCAGGTTGGAAAGAGCAGTCCATACACACCAAGGGGTGCGACGAACTGGGTTTTGATAACCATTAACCACTTGATGCAGAGGAAAGCCTACTTCTAAAAGCTACGTTGACAAGCAGGGAGGGCCTATATTTTAAGGGGCTTTCTGCAGCTGATATGGGAGTCATTTTCCTGTACCAAAGTGTGTTTTATTAAGGTCTGACTGGAAAGATACATGCTTGAATATATTAGGCTTCTTATCTGTGGGCATGGGCCTGTACTAGTACACTTGTACTTGACGTAATCATTAATATAACTATAGCCATTAGGCCAATGTTCTGTATTCCATCAATCATATATTCAATATTACTATTGACAGTTTCCGTTCTCTCTTTTCTATCTGATCTACTTAAACCCTGCAATTTCAATAGTACAGATGGCCTTCATCTGGAAATTTAGCTTTTAAAAGTATAAATCTAGTGATGGTTGAGCATTGATTATGGTACAATTAGCATTAGATATATTTTTTTGAATGACTCTGTTGATGTCAACTAACCATTTTGACCATTATGTGCAGGTGGGTTGGTGGGTAGGCTACTCAAAAGATTCTGATGACCCCTTTGGTAGAATAATACGTGTAAGTCCTGGTATGGGTAGATTTGTTGGCAAGAGTTACAGTCCAAGGTATGATCTTTCTATTTTCTATTTTGTCCTCTGGTAATTGGGGAGCACTAATCATTTCTGTTTGCTACAGACAGTTGATCACAGCATCTCCTGGGACTCCGATATTTGAAATTTATGTGGTAAAAAATGCTGATGATACATATCATATGCAGGTAATATTCAAATTTTCCAACATAATGATGATTGGTTTTTTGACTTACCAATACACAAGGGGAAAAAGAAGTCTTCTTATTTCAAATACAAATGGTCCATGGGCAGATTTTGGTTTTTTCTCAAATCTGAAAGAATAATCTTGTAATTCATGACCAACTTACTTTTCAAAACAAAATTTAATTGAGTGTTCTTATGTAAATATCAGTAAGTAAACCGAATATAGAATGAATTATGGAACATCATTTTTGAGGTCAAATGTGGGCTTTGTTTCAAGCTTATGTTTTACTGTTTGCATTGTCTTTACTCGGAGTCTATTGTATTCGTTATCTTCCTGTTTCTGTATCTTTTCTTTGCGAGTACTTGTGTAATGCTTATGACATTATATCTGTTAACAATTAACAGGTAGTGTACTTGCAACGAGCCAAAGGAAACTCGATGAATAACCCTCCAACTATACCTGCTAAAAGCCCATTCAAATCTGAGGTAGAGAATGAATCTTCAGTTGAGATGCAAGAACATGAAGAAAAGGTTGAAGAACATGTAGACAAGGTTGAGAAAAATGATGAGAAAAATATTAATAACGAGGGAGCAACTGAAGAAGGCATTAAAAGTGTAATAAATTTTCTTAAAGATAAAATTCCGGGATTGAAATTGAAAGTCATGAACATTAATGTTGAAGAGGAAGGAGCAGAGGATAATGATTCTATTAAGCAATTGATGCAGGAAGAAAGTAATAAAACAAGCTCCAGTGAGAATCCTAAAGAGGAAGTTAATAGTCTGGACGAACATGATGAGGTCACTCTAGAAGCTGATAGTCATGCCTCAGCAGAAGAAAAGGATTTGGATATGAAGCTTTTTGTTGGTGGAGTTGTACACAATGATGACGACACTCCTGTCAATTATGAATTTATGCGCCTTCCTGCCGAAATACAAGATATGGAAAAAGATTCTTTTGTCTTGCATATTCCTAGGAGAAATTTAGATTATGATACTAGAGAACATAAAGTGCCCAACAATATCAAAGTGACAGCTCTAGCACAAGGAGTCTCGGATCTTGTGCCTTCTGATGTTGCCAAGGCATTTTGGGTTTCTGACGAAGTCTCTTCCAAGGTGAGATTAAGATAAGACATTTAATCATCGTTAAAAAATAGATTTATATTTATTCTTTATGTTAAGTTATATGCTTTTTGAACTTAGTAAGAATCAGGAAATACATGTTATGATGATTTTATTAGTGATCAATTCATTTGACTGAAGTTTTTTGAGTGAATTACACTGGGTCTCTGACCTCTGTTCAGGTTTATGAAACTTATGCAAAAACCCTCTCTAGTTTCAGAAATTACCTTCTGAAATATTAAACTTTGATCTTTATACCCCAGGAGAATTGAGAAGTCAATATACTCATTGTTTTTTTATTAATTTTTACTTTATTTACTTTAGAAAGATAGAATTTTTCAATAGAAATAGAATGCTTATATAGTTTTACATTTCAGAATTGTCTAATTTTAATATCTTGGTTATCCCCCCCCCATTTCTCCAAAATGTTGGGGCTGGTAGTGTAATCTTGGAGTCTGGTCCCATACATATTCATCTAAAATTACTCTCAAAATATGAGATAATGGTTTATTCCCCTGGTCCCTAGCAAAGTTTGTATCTGCAATACTATGCTTTTCCTGACAGTGAACTGACCAATGCTTAACTTGACTAAGGTTTCAAAAAGTGTGCGTGAAATTGTCAAACTTGCTATCAGTCAAGCGCAGAAAAGAAGTAGATTATTTGAGTATACATCTTTCAGTCGGATTACCAGTTCAAGAGGGGATTTAGATCCTTTTGATGGTGAGGTTGCTTATCCTTGTATCAAATATGTTCGTTAGGATTTGAGCAAAGAACAGCTTGAAGAATGAAATCTTCTGGTTGAAATACAGGACTCTATATTGGTGCATTTGGCCCTTTTGGCACTGAAGTAATTCAATTGAAGCGAAAATTTGGACACTGGAATGGTGTGGACGATGAAAACAATCCTTCAGATATGGAATTCTTTGAATATGTAGAAGCTGTGAAGTTGACTGGGGATCTTAACGTCCCTGCTGGCCAGGTTTATGCACTTTGAATCTCTTGGTCCTTGTTGTATTATCACATATTTTTACCGTGTTCATGCATGATATGATAGCTTAAGTTTATTTTTTTGTATTCAGGTGGCATTCCGTGCTAAAATTGGGAGAGGCAATCGCAATTCCAATCGTGGGAAGTTTCCCAATGAATTAGGAGTGGTAATTGCACTTTACAATTGGATGTTTCTTGGTATATGTATGTATGCGTGTTTGTATATGCATATTCATGTCCATGTGTGTATGCTATGCTTATTTTCAAATTTCACTCTAAGCCATCAAGGCTTTTTTAATGATATAACCTTACTCTTGCTGTCCCTCTCAACTATGTGCATTTGATGGTTTTGAGAGGCTTTGCCAATCTCCCCATATTTTCTTTTTCTTGGCTTGCTTCACTTTTTCCCCCTTGTGATGTTTTTTATTTTTTTGGCCATTTTGTGTTGTCTTTTTTGAGTTGCGTCATTTTGGACTGTTCTGGAAACATGCAAATTGATTAAATACTGCACTCCTCTATGAATAGGATGCAAGTTATAAAGGCCAAGGGAGAATAGCGGAGCTTGGTTTTCGAAATCCAAAATGGGTTGATGGAGAATTACTCCTACTTAATGGCAAGGTAGCATTTCTTTTCAATGTACGGGCATGATTATTGGTCTCTACTAGTGGATCTGTTTTTTTTCCAATTTCTATTAACATTTTTCCATTCTGCTGTTGCCATATTTAGGGCTTTGGTCCATATATGAAAGGTGCAGATATGGGTTTCCTTTATGTTGTGCCTGAGAAAAGTTTTATTGTGCTATTCAACCGGTTGAAACTACCAGAGTGAGCCATAGTTCCCAAATCCAGTCTAATTTCTTTCTTCTATGACACGAGGCGAGGCATCAAGGATTCTTACAGTGGCAAAGAAAATGCTATTTATTACATATTGTAAGATAGTTTCACCCAACATGCAGGCGCTTATAATTTATTTATTTTTTCCTCCTAGCTTCTCAATCTTTCCATGAGTTCAAAATTCTTTTGTTATTTTCTAATTTTCTTTCCTATCACCTTGTGTATACGGACTTTGCAAACTGACAAAAGTGTGTTACATTCTTTCCTTCACAAAGACAGGAGATAATAGTAGAAGTTATATGCTTCTTATGCTCTCTTAAAGAGGAAAGAATATATGATTGTGGTATCGTCAGCTCACAAAGGTGCCTCAAGATAAGTTTGGGAGAAAGATGCTTTTCACGGCCAATGTAGGTAGGTTCCAGTATAAACCTATCCTTGCTTTTGGTTGGTTCGGAGAGAGAGAGAGAGAGAGGTGTCTTGTGAAAAGCAAGACAATAGCTTCTTCCTTTAGGGGGTTGCTTCGCATAGTTGCTTTGTCTAAATGAATGTCATTAAAACGCAAAAGAGGAGCCTTTCCAATATACGTTGGGTTGAAGTCTGAAGGAATTTGTGCCTTTATAACACTAAAGATAGGCCCACTCATTAAAGAAATCTGATGAATTTTCTCCATTATAAAAGCTTGTAGGGATTTGAACTGGACCACTTGGATTTCCTGCCATTATTCTTCTCTTTAATTGTTTTGTCTGATCTTAGCTATAAAAGAATCATGGATTCAGCAATTATTTTAATGAGGAAGGTAAGCCTCCTGTCATGCAAATATAAAGCGGTCATTCTCATTTCCCCTTTATTATTAAGAATTGTTAAACTTCATTAAGTCACTCTTTATTTTCCTTGGAGGAAATATAAAGTTGTCAGGTACGGTTTCGTAATGTTGAATGAATCATGTATTACGAGTTCAAGAACTTAATTGAGGAATTATTGAAGAAGAGAGGTATTATTTAGGAAAATATTTTTGGTGTTTCAGGACCACAGAATATTCGATACTTTTTTTACTAAATATAGTAAAATGTAATATTTTTACACTACCTTTGCCTTTATATTTTTTTTCATTTTTTGATAAGAACTACGTACTTCATAATCACTGAAAATGAGTTCATTATTTAGGCATTGGCACCATATTTAAATGAACTAACATTAATATCAAAATCATTATAGTCAGAGACATTTTTTTTTTTCTTGTGGGCTTTACGACTACACAACATCAATATCATCTTTATGACTTTACCACATGTTCGGTCAAAATTTATTATTTTATTTTCTATTTTGATAGTGTAAAAAAATATAGACATGTTTATTTCAGCTTAGTCAATAGTTTTGAGTTTAAGTCTTGGTTACATAACTGTATTAAAATTTTGGTTGAGAGAGTTTTGTCGCCTTTATAATCCTATCCTGTTTGAACTAGCTTGCTGGATAATCGATAAATTGTTGTGGCAATTCAAAATAAATAAACAAATATAGATATGTACAATTTGTATAGTTGCTTTTATATTATGTTCCAATTTTTCCATCCATATTGTATTAATAAATAACTTGGATAATTACAAGGCCGATTTGGGATTAATAATAGTAATTCAAAAAATAGAATTGGATGAGTAGTTATGAGATTATAGTCCATTTGAAGCGCAGACAGCTGGAATTGGATCTTGCTCCAGTCAGAAAATAGAGATGGATTTAGAAAAACAGTCGGCTACCTCTCATTTGTAAAGAAATTTGTATTAGTGAGATTTTCCCAAAATAAAATTAGCCAGCATGGGTTACAGCATTTGTTTGAAATATATATATATATATATATATATATATATATAAAGAGACAGATAAATGGGAGAGAGAGTGGACAAAAAAAAATTCATCGAGTCATTTTAAAGTATGTAAAATTGTGTTATTCTAAGTGAGAGAAAGAGACAGATAAAGCGAGAGAGAGCGGACAAAAAAAAGTGTGGGTCTCACCTTTTTATAAGAGTGAAATAATTTAAGTTATGCCATTTATAATGACAAACACTTTTTCATATATATATATATATATATATATATATATATATTTACTTAATTGACTTTCTACTCTTACAAAATTAACATTTAATTTTAATTTTAGAATAATTCGTTGATATATAATCCCAAAATAAATTTTCACAAAAGTCGGTGAATTTTTCTAACCTAACATGTGAGCGAGCCTTTTCTTGTTTCAAGTTTTTACAAATAAGTAAGGTTTACGTACGACAAACCACTGTGTGTTTGGAACATAAAGAAATAGGGAAAAAGAAATAACGATGTTCTTTTTTAGTCGAGGAAACTAAAACTGCTAAGCAATCAGAAGTGCAAAGTATCACTTGAGTAGTGGGGTGAGATTTCTATCTCATGCAGAACCCACACTTTTTTTCTCTCTGCACTCCAAGAATCATACAATACAGGACACTCCATTGTGCTCTCCCACAGTTGTTCTACGTGGCGAGATCTGATTGGTTATACTTATATGTATAGAGAAAAAAAATAAAACAGGGTTTTCACAACGATTGAGAAGTGAGAAGGTTAATAATTGAAGAAGAATCGAACCCACGTGGCATGGTCTTACACTGAAAAACACGAAGCTAAAAAATCCCTAGTCCCCACAGTTTCTTTTTCGCTTTCTTTCCACTTTCCCCCAACCCAACCCAACACAACACAACACAACACAAACACACACTGTTTTCTTTATTCCACTCTTTTTCTTCCCTTTAAATTCCACCCAAGTCCGCAAAAGCAAAGGCATAACAAAATAATGAAAAACTCATCGTCGAGGACCTCCGAGTCCTCGACTCAGTTTGACTTGCCCCACTCCCCTCTCCGATTAGCATCTTCTCCTCTATCAGACAGCGGCGACCCCTTTCACTCCACGCAAAACTCACCGGACATTCACAACAGAGATAACTCTAGGGCCATCGTTGTCGTCGACGCTTCTTCCACGCAATACTCTCATGCTCCACCCTCCATACCTGATTCCGACCACTGGAACCCGCCGCCGAATGACCCGCCGGTGGTGGTTATTAACCACGCCATGAGGGGGGAGCCTCCGCCGCCTGCGACAATCATGAGCCCTCCGATCGGCGGAGGAGGCCGCCGTGCAGACGGCGGTGGCCGGGGAAGAATAGTGTCGAGTAGTAAGGAAATGGCGAGGAAGGCGGCGTTAGGGTTCCGGTTGAGCGAGGTGGTGCTGTGTTTGATTTCGTTTTCGGTGATGGCTGCAGATAAAACTCAAGGTTGGAGTGGTGACTCCTTTGATCGCTACAAGGAATACAGGTTTTCTTTTCTTTTTCTTTTTCCAATTTTTTTTTAAATTGTTTTAATTTTAGTTTAGCATATTTTACTTTGGGTTTTGTAATTCTCGGGAGAAGTGAATAATAAAAACACGTGGTACTCATATGTTAGAAAAAATTATAGAAAAAAATTATATGTAGTATCATGTCAGCACGGAAATCGAAGAATGTGTAGGAAAATTGTAATTCTTACGGATAATTATAAAACCTTTTACTTTTCAAGTTTGGTTTTGTTGAATAGAATCACAATTTGAAACAATTAAAGTTGTTCATATATCAGTGTACTTGTTAATTTGGGTCAACACGTTATCAATTTTTTTGAATATATGTTTGAATTGCTTGAGGCAACTTTATTATTGCGATTCAGAATTGTTAATTAATGCCACTTGTTATTGTTGGGTTCTGGGTTTTTCCTAACTTGTCTGTCCTAGTACTGATTGTAATAATGATGGTAAAGCTCACTGCCATGGCAGGTATTGTTTGTCGGTGAATGTTATAGCATTTGTATACGCTGCGTTTCAAGCGTGTGATTTGGCCTATCAACTAGTCAAGAGGAGACACTTAATCAATCATCATCTGCGCTTTCACTTTGATTTCTTCATGGATCAGGCAAGTCCATTCAATTTATGCTCTTGGCTTGAAAAGCTTTCACTTTTCATTATGTCTCAACAAAGATTTTTTTATATTAGGCTCATTTCCTTGATTTAATCTTCACTAATATGCTTAATGGTTGTGGATTTTAAAACCACAATCTCCAGGGTGTGAACTTTTTCGTGTCTTTATTTGTTGAAAAGTTTTATAACATTTTTGTGATAATAATTGATGGGCAGGTTCTGGCATATCTTCTGATATCATCATCTTCATCAGCAGCCACCAGGGTTGATGATTGGCAATCAAATTGGGGAAAAGATGAGTTCACGGAGATGGCCAGTGCTTCAGTTGCTTTGGCCTTCCTTGCTTTTATTGCTTTTGCTATTAGCTCACTAGTCTCCGGCTACAACCTCTGCACTCTCTACCCATAGCAGCAGCATTTTAACCTCATACAAGTTGTCTGTCTATACTTGTTCTCTCTTCTTTTTTTATTTTTTACTGCTGCCAATGAATGCATTCAAGAAACCATCAAATTTTACTGTACAGACAGACTTGTATACATACACTTGCAGGATATCCTTCGTCTTATAATTGGAAGATCTAAGAAGGAGCATTTTTTTTTTACACAGCTTGGGTTTTGTTAAAAGAGAAATGCTGTTATTTTACTGTTGCATTTTATTTTTAATAAGAACATTTCCTCGTTGTCTTTGGATGGAGCATTTTAGAATTGAGGAGAATTTGAAAAGCAAAGGAATTCATTCCCTAACATTCCTTGCTTGGATAATTACTTATCCACCTTCTACAATCCTGTCCATTGTCCTCCCCATACTCAATACTCCTGTGTAAAGGCTTCTAAAACAAACGTTCACCATTGCAACGATAGCAACATTCACCTTTATTCTTAGTTCCAACATTTTCTCAAACAACACTCCTCAATGGAACAATCATCCCCAACATACCCATGAATCATAGATGTCCCAGAAATCACATTTCTATTTACCATTTTCGCAAACAGAACATGTGCAATACCCGAATCTCCCAAAGCTTAGAACACAAATGGAACAATACCCATTCGAATCGAAACCCAGCATGAATAACCTGTATAGCTGTTTCCCTTGGTGCGTCAATTTCCAACGGTCACAAGACTTAAGCATAAAGGAATAAATGAAGTTATTTCCAAAAAAGAAAAGGAATAAATGAAGTTGATTTGTCATGTCTGTGTATGAATGAGGTGAGTGGGTTCTTAAAGCATGAAGAGAAAGAGATAATCATAACCTTCGTGTCAAGCATGCAACCTGAAAAACGTGCATTGATCGAAATATATCATGAGAGTTCAGAATACTTGATCGCAATGACTCAGAAATTTTAAAATTTGTTTGTACAATATAATAGAGCCTTTTATGATAAAAAATTTCAATACAACCAAAAGTTACATTATTCTCTTTAAATTCTTTATCCAAATTCAACCCAATAGAATTTCAAATGATTATTCGAAGAGCACTAAGATTAGTCTGATGCTATTAGTATGCAATCTACTCAAATATCTGAATCTTCATGTTCTATTTGATACTTGTTGCAATCTACTCATACTTTATTAGGAGCTCTAAACTTATTTATATTTTCCTTGTAACTCCAGTGCTTTATAACGAGTGCAATAATGAGAATATAGTGAAGCATTGCTCGATGTAACTCATATTGGATGAATAATCTTGTCTCTGCTCTTTCTTCCCTTCTCTCTTTTTTATTTTGTGATTGTACGTGTCATTGTGTAAGTGTTCGGTCCCAACAATGCTTAAGGGTTATCTATGAATTTCTCATTTGTACCTAGGTGACAACGTGATGCATGAGACGCTATAAAAAAATGCTTATTGTTACGAAAGCCAATTCAAAAATATTTTACAAATCCTTTTTTGGGAAATAACTTCCTTGCATTTATTTCTTCTGTCACATTTTTTTCCTCGTTCGTTTGTTGCCACATCAATTTGTTGAGACATTGGTAGAACTAGCACTGGTGCAACCTATATGACCTTGGTCTTGAAATTGGAGTGTATTACTAGCCTAAAAAAGAGTACGGTGTTGAACAAGCCCACTCCAACTAAATGGGCCTTTCCCGCAATAACATTATTCCATAAGTCACTTGGTACGATCATGATTCCACGGTGAGAAATATGGGTAAGTATTTTGCCGGAGGTCTTGTATTGTGATGCTGTATATATTAAAATTGATTGTTCAATAGTTTTGATTATTTATATATTACTATTGTAGAAGCAAAAGAGTACAAGACAGCCAAAAAAATTAAATCAAATATTCATAAAAATTTCAACTAATCAATATAAATATTTCCAAATTTATAAAACCAAATCTAACCCAAATACTTTATAATTTTATATTTCCAAAAATATTTTAATATAAAATAAATATTATTTTATTTTATTTTATTTAATAAAAATTACATCATTTTTTAAATCTAAAAAATGATAGTAATAAACGTGGTAAACCATGAATGGGCTGGACTAACTAAAAAAATTTAAGCCCAGTCCAATCTAACTCAAGTAAAATTTTAATTCAGGTTTTACTTTTGGCTAAAATTGATTTAATTCATTATGTAATCACGCTTAAGGTCCTGTGATAGGCATATATTACTCTTATTACCCATAATATACAGAATAATGACCGACTCAAATATATATGGCAAAAAATTTTGTGCATTAGGAAAAGTGTTCTAGATCATCATATTGGACACCACACCCAACCCTATTCTATTTTCTCATGTATAATTATTTATGACTCTCACGAAATTAAATTAGTAAATATCTTCTAGAAGACACTCTAATATTATCGCACAATCATAGCAACGAGTTATCCTTATTCATTCCAGTATACATACTTGTTTTGAAAAATATTTTCAGTATTCTAGTACCACTGAATACTCAATACACTAATTAAATATGACAAAAAATAACATTTTATATTATCTTTATACCTTTATAGTTATTTTTTATTCCTATTTCTTATTTTTCCTATTTTGGCAAAGGAACATGTGCTCCAATAGCACCGAAAATGAGCTCATTGTTTTAACCATTACCATTATTATTAAGTATTATTTAAATAATCATTAGCTAAATTTGTGGATTTTGTTTATATAGGCTTTAGCCATGTTATATACAATGGTCATATAACAATATAGGCCGACAAGAAAAGTGTTTTCATTCTCTATATGACTAATTCTTTTTTTTTTTTGGTGAAAACTATATGACTAATTCGTATAAGCGTTCCATTGATTTTATAGCCACGGTTACACATCTTTTTGCATTAGAGAAGTGCCAACCCTTCTTATGCTCGAGTTAATATTATAAACCAAATCAAGCAACATTCATTCCTATAATGATTTACATAGGTATAGCTAGAATTGTGTCCTTTTGATTATTTGATTTTAAGCAAATCCTCCAAACCTTTCCCTCAGGTAGCTGAACAGAGGTCCTTTGAGACTGAAAGTGGGAGAAAATAATGATGGTGTGAGTGTGGAATGAGAAGTGCTTTTGGGTGGAAGAGAGAAAAGAGAATTACGTTGAATGTTGAAACACCGAACATAGGCTCTGCCAATTGGCATTGATTGTTGCACGATTGTTCTGTGTTTTTATGATTTAAACATGTTATTTTAGATTCTTTTGATTTAATTTGTGGGTTTCGTATAAGGCTAACTAGAAAATGATTTCATTCCGCAGGAGAAATTATTTCATTTTTGGTATTTGTTGGCTAAAAGTATGTGTTATTATATTTCTTTTTTGGCATATTTATAAAGTATGTGTTATTTTAATTTTACAAAATATTGAATTATAATGTTAACAAGAACATGTATTGTTAAAGTGCTTGTAGTATGGTTTATCAAAAAAAAAGTGCTTGTAGTAAATTTTTTTTTTAAATTATTTGAATTTTTATATTATAACATAGTTTGGTTCCTTAATACGATACGAGTTATGCAACTATAAAATACATTTTTACTTGTTTATTTTTTTTTAAACACCCTTGCTTTAATTTTTTTATTTTGCTTTCTAAACAAATGAACTGTTATCTGTATTTATCTTTTTCTTATCCAATTTAAACTAAGGCAGGTTAGAAATTTTTTTTCAATATTAGTAAATGGATATGTAACTTTTTTTTTAAATTTATTTCTACTTTTAATTTATTTTCTAAATTTATTTATATGTATCAGATTTAATTTTATAAAATTTACATCATCTAAGTCCTTTAAAAATAAATCAAGTACATAAGTAAATACAAGGGCTAACTATGAATTAAAGATAATTTCAAAAATTATTAAATTAAGTATATCATTTACTTAATGTAAGAGAGTTGTATGAATTTAGAGTTGAAATAGCAAAGTTGTTTATATTAACCTACACATATTTTTTTGCTATTGTATATGCAGTGCAAGTGGAATGTACACACACACACAGAAAATCTCACCATCCGATTATGATCAATAATGAAATCCAGTCTTGCAAGTCCAGCTTCAGATTTCAATCCTTCTCACCATGATTAGTAGTTATTGCTTCTCAATAATTAGGTTTAGCACATCTCAAACATTAAGCCTCAAACTTTCAATCATTTGCTTAATTATGCATTTGAGTTTTAATTGCACGCCAAATACAATTAAGTATAGCGCGCCAAGGGATATATTCTGCACTAGCAAACCCACCTAAATTATTGAATTTTTTCTCATGATTGTTAAAATCTCGATTTATTATTATGATTTTACACGATTTTTTTTCATCAAAATAATTTTACTAATATTTCAAATGCTTTTACGTTTTTACAATTTTTTATGATTTATTTACATGACAATTTTACGTTTTGTGATTTTGTAACCCCTTCCAGATTTACTTAAAATTTCGATTTTAAGAACCTGGTTCCAATTTTGTTTGGACGCATGGCTCCTTTTATCCAAGATTATGATCAGTTACTTCCTACTCCGGCATGAGCTGTCATCATAATTGAGATAATTATATTTGAGTAGAAATTCCCTCTGAAATTATGGAGAAGAAAGAAAAAAAAATCAACGACATCAATTACTAGTTGTCAACATGTATCACGCATTTGAAGAAATCAAGATAGACCCTTAGATAAAGAGTTGTCAGTTGTCACCTATAACACGTTATTGTGAATTTTTGATCATTGGATAAATTGCCATAAGCAGATTATATTCATATATACAATATTGATATCATTATGACTAAAGAGTTAAACTTCTAAATATAATCATGAGCACCACTGTTACCTTCCATTGGTTAATTCTATCTTAAGACAAACTCATCTTAATTAATTTAAAATCTCCAATTAAATACAACATGCATGAAGCGTGACTCGGATAATAAGTTAAATTTTCTGTAAATATACTTTACCTGTGTGGACATTAAAACTCACTATAACTATTTAAGAAACAGATTCTGTTATATCTCATTTAAATAGCATTGCGGTTATTGCAGAAATCTAAGTCATTTATTGAAAGGGTTATGATTACAATTTCGAGTAATCTTATGAAAATTGGTCCGGTAATTGAACAGATGTACTAGGTCACTGGTTCAACCAATGGGTCATTGGTTCAACCGCATGACCCGGTCATTATATACAATTTTATAATTTATATTAAAAAATTATAAACGTACTCAAATATTTATAAATAAAAGATTAAAATTTCAAATATTTTAATATAAAAATAATAAATAACATATTATTATCCAATAATGGATCAAACAAAAATATAATGATCGTGATACAAGACTTTAGATTCAGAAAATGATATCTCTAACAATAAATCAAATCAAATTTTTTTGCATAGTGCATAATTGAGATAATATTAGTATTATAAATACATAACTTATGTAAGTCAATAAACAAAAAAATATTCAAATATGTCCATTATGATTTTTTTTTTGGAATTTTCAAATATTCAAATATGTCGCACCGATTCTGATGCATGGCCGGTCCGTTGCTTCAACCGGACCGGTTATATACCGGTTCCTGGGTAGGTCCGAGTTAGTGTTTTAAAACCCGACTCGGACCGGCCGGGTCGACCTGGGACTCGGTGATCCGGTGGGTTCCCCGGTCCGAGTGGGTAGTTGAACCGCTTCTGCAGTCAACCTGGATTGGACCGGTTGACCAGGCCGAAACCCGGTGACCCGGGTTAGACCGGTTATTCATTCTTTTTTTTTGGTAAATTTTTTGTTGTTGACAAGAACTCTTGAATTACATCATATTCATATTTTATGATGAATATGATTAAAAGTAAGGTGAAAATAATAAGGTATTTTAGATTAGTGCAGTTCGTTTATGTAATTTAGTTGCATCTCATAATGATCTCATGAAGTTAAGAGGTGATAAACACTGATGGTCTCATGATCTCATCTCAACGGTGGACACTTTTTTCTTAGTGTATATTTCATGCATACTATTTGTTATCACGATTTAATTTATCTGTATCATGTCACGCGCAAAAGGTGCATTTAACTTATATTGCAGTTTGCTTACCAAAAAAAAACTGATATTGCAGTTTTAATCCAATATTATGATATGGTCTAGAGCTAGAAGCTTAGAAGTATATAATATTTGCTATCATTGAAAATCAAATTATTTTTTTTTGAAGCTCATTGATAATTTTCTTATGTGAATTTTTATTAATATAAGTAATATTTTTATATTTTTAATATGTTAACAGTAAATCCGGTTAAACCCGGTCGAACCAATGACCCAATAACTCAGTACCTCGACCGGTTCGATTACCGGTCCGAGTTTTAAAACACTGGTCCGAGATTAATAACACTGATTTTGAGGATAAAATTCCTAAAATAAAACGAGAATTATCATTTTAATTTCTAATTATTAAAACGTTAATAATAATTGAGCTTTTCATGTTAAAATAAAATAAGAAGATTCATTTATTTTGAATTTAAAACTAAATTAAGACCCAGTACGTAAATCAATTAATTAATACGAGATTATTTTCGTTTAACCAATGATTTCGAATTTAAATTTAGATATGTGGCTATGCTAACAAGTAACAATCACTTTTTTTATTTATTTATATATAAGTAACAATCACTTTGTAGTCTTACCCGAGTTAACTCACTTAACTGTATTAGACGAGTACTTCATGAGCTGGTGGAGAATTTTATTTTATTTTTAATAAAATCTAAACTATGACACACTCACCCGAATTTTTTTTATAAAAAGGAAGAATCTCATTATTAAATTACAGAATGGGCAGGCTTAATTAATACTATTTTCCTTTTATCAATCGTCCACAGTCCACTCGTATTAATTTGGTAGTTCGCACTTCGCCTATCCTCCAACCTCCACGTTGGGTAACAAGCTATCATATCCTTAAAATATTTCTTATTGACGTAAATTAAAGAATTTCATACTTAATAACTTATAAACTAGAACTAGAATGATATGTTGATAGTAAATTAGTAATACAAAATAAAAATAAGCAAACAAATAAATGAAGAAATATCAAAGGGAATAAAAATAGTTGATATGGATATATATGGATTACATGCATGATGCATGATATAGAGCCAACACACGAATAGATGCGAATCCCGAGAAGACGTGTGAACTGCTATGGTTGCCGGTTCTGAAGGACGCATCAGCTTTCAAACTGTGACCTTAATTAACCAGCCATGCACACATGGTGGCACCTATTATCACATTATTCATCTACGTAGGGTCACCCTTGCCTTTCAATTCGCGGAGCGTTTTGAGTTACAATTAATGAAAATACGATATTATTGAAAACGATTGGAGGGTTTTTTTTTTTAATTCTAAACATTTTTGAATTTAGCCTTTTTTTATCAAATCAAATAAATTATTTATGCCTAACGGTTTACATTTATTTGTATCAGCATTTTTTATGTAATAGTATTTAAATGAATTTTGATCCATGATTAGTGATTAAATATTTTTATTGGTAATTAATTATACTAAATAGACTTCAAAACTAAATTGGTTGTGGAAAAGAGAAAAATAAAAAGAAGGTGAAAGTGGAGACCGTATACGGAAGAGGACCATTAACTATATACGACTTGTCCGACGCAGCGAAAGTGTGGCCCACACCAACTCTTGTCAAAATGACGAAAATGGCCCAACCTGGTGGCAACGAATTATTAGAGTATTGTGTCGGACTAGATGGTCAGATCTTGAGGCAACAGTACCCTGTGAAGGGCAGAGATATAGGGTCAAAGTAAAGACAATACAGACAAGGTTACTGGTTCAGAGCTTTTCTCTCCTTGTGCCAACACTGCCAAAAGCCCCAAAACGCCACTCCTCAGTTCTCTCCAATCACCACAAAAAGATTAAAAAAAAAAAAAGTTTCGTTGGATGTCAAGTTTCAAAACTTTTAGTAACGCTTTTAATGATGTACTAAGCATAATATATGCTTATAATGTTAAAGTTATTTTATTTTTCTTCTTTATATAAACAATTTTAATATTTTAATTATGTACTAATTTAATATTTTGATTATATATTATCCTTAGTACATAAAAAAACAATTGGAGAACAAAAAAACTCATTCCTATAATATAATACTTATATTTCCAAAAAAAAAAGGGCTATTGCCTATTTGCCTTGTTAGAAATATTTTATGTATAATACCATGTTGTCACAAAGAATTTAATGAATTTCTTTCTAATTATTTAAAATACAAAACATTAAATATATAGAAATATTTAATATATTAAAAATTAAAACAAGGTTTGATATATAAGAGAATAGTTTATTAAATTATTCTGTCTCCCGACTCTAAAAATATTCGATAGACTTTTTTTTAAGGGTTTTATAAGAGTTATGTTGTAGGAAAAATGATTGTGTAATGTTATAGAGATTCATTTTGCGTGTAGAGTTTTTTTTTTGCTGCTCCCACAAAATATTGTGAGTGTAGGAAAGTTTTTCTGATCATGTTAAATAATAGATGATAAACTCTTTTTTAAAGCATAATGAGCCCCATAATATTTTTTACTATGCAGTAAAATAAAATTTCTCCAGGAGAGATTTAAAACCTTTGATATATTCTAATGTAATTTAATAATTCATTTAGTACTCGTAAAAAATTAATTAATTTATTTATTTATCTTAAAAGTTAAATTTATTATCCTTTTTTAATTTTTTTGAATCAAAAGATCAAATACAATACCAAAAATACAATTCAGATTACCTTTCTTATTCATATTCCATGTATATACGTATGAAATTTTGTATTATTATCCTATCATGTATTGATGTTACAAAAATTTATATAATAATTACTATATAATAGGTCAAATTATTTTAACAGTAATTACTATCATGTATTTTATCAATTTTATATAAAAATGAATATAATGATATTCTAATTTTTTTTCTTTTATATAATGAATCAATTGAAACACAATGCATACCCTACTATTAAAACTAATATTGCTCATACAAATATTTTTACACAGATCTTACAAAAATCTATTTTTTACTATTTATTTTTATTCTCACTTTTTTTTTCCTTTTAATAAATCAATGCTTTCTGTGCACAAATTAAACTCTCATCGGCTTCGTCTTTAAGGTCAGTAAAGTCATTCGGGATGCATCAAAATCAATTTTGCATAATTTTCAATATAATAAAGTACTTTGGGCTGCACCTAGAAGGTGTAAGGTAAACATACATTATCAATTAATTATCAAAATGAATCATGCATTTATATGTTGTTAATCATACATTTATTAAAAATATATTTAACTTATTCAACTATTTATATGAAATTTATTTAACAATTTTTGGGGGAGGGTGTTAGAATTCCCTGATTACTTTTACTTGCTATGACTTGGAGGCGTGGAGCTATGTCTAATTATCTATTGGAAAAACTAATGCTACTAAACTCATCATGATGAATTCGTCATAATAGGCATAAGGCAACAATAGTTATTTTTCAATAGGGAAAAATATTTCTCTGCTCACCGGAAATAAAATTAGCTTCATGAACTCAAAATGACGTCGTTTTAATATTATAAGATTAAAAAATTATAATGATAAAGACTAATATAACCCTGCAATATATTAGAATTACAAAATATCGTGATTTCCTTCTTAACATGATATCGTTTTGGACTCATTGAAAATAACTTATCTTCATCTATGAAGCACCGACACTTCAAAAATCCCGACTTCCCGACACTCTCGGACACTCCGACACTCCCCGACACTCTAACACGCATTATAGAAATTCAAAAAAATCTTTAAAGATTGCGTTGCGTGGAGTTTTTAGTTCAAACTATTAGATTATTTAGATTACTATTACTATTTTATTGAGTTTAATATAAATATTTGATACATCTTTTGTTTCTTTGCAAAATTTATGTTATTTTTTGTTAAATTATGAATATTAAATATAATATACATTACATAAATTATAAATATTATTTAATATATTTTTAACATTTTTTTTTTAGTTTTATTTTTAGGAACAAATAAATCCTTTACCCTTTACAATATACCGTTAAAGTTATTAATAAGTCTCTTTATTTTATTTTTTACTTTTATTTTTAGTCTTTGGTTGTGTTATTCAGATAACTGAGTCATGAAAATTGAACATCCCAGCAAGTGAATAATAGTCTGCTGTGTGGAAGAAATAAAGGGAATGAAAACGAACGAAAAAAGTAACAGACAGAGAAGATTGCGGACGAAGGTCCGAAAATGACAAGACTCGAAGTGAAGATTTCATTGTTATCCAACTAAGGCTTTTTGTATTTAGAATTATGAGTGGCTAAGATTTTATTTATTAGAGGTAGGTTTAACTACCCTGAACTACGTGCCCAGTTTATGAATTACGTTCCAAATTTTATTTCCTAATTCAAATATGTATCATTTTGCTTATTGCTTCCATGATCTTGAATGAATTATTGTTTATATTTTGATTGAATAAATGGTAAACTAGGACAATGTTTTAAATTTTAATTGTGATAGATAGCACTGATAAAGTCTCTTATGAATTGAAGCGAGCTAGGTGAATAAGCCAGAGTATGACTAAAGAGATACAGCGATATCTGGTATTAAATTTTGCTCTTCACATTTAGTAACATGTTAAATTTAAGGTTGATCCATTTATAAAAGAAATACATCAATCGAATTTATTAAAATTCAATCGTATTGATTTAATTGATTATTTATATTTTTCTAAGTTTGAAAATCATATACAAATACTTAAATTTATTTAAATTGATATGAAAAAATAATCATATTTTCACATTAAATTAATTTATAAATATTGTATACAATTTTTTTTATAAATATAACCATGTCTATTGTAATATTCATCACAATAAAGTGCTTGTAAAATAAAGAAACGTTTTAATAATTCATAGAATAGCATTGATTTAGATTCAATTTTATTACTATTAGCATTGATAACAAATGAAATTTTCACGTGGAATGAATTAATAATCAATCAAATTTATTTTTACTAAAATGGGAATGGATAATCACACGGCAGCAAGATGGCTTCAGCAGGTATTTACTGTGTTTCTGTAACCCAAAAGGTAAATAAATTGGGCAGGTTAACATAATGAGTAAAAATTTAATTTTTTTGACATAACAATCAAAAGCCACGCAATTTAGTCAATAAACATGATATTTTCCACCTAAAGAAAAAAGAAAAAGAAAAACTTATTGTTATACGCATATCAAAAGAGCTATTAGGGCCCGTTTGGTAGGAGTGTTTTTGTGAGAATCCTGGAAAAGTTTAATAGGGATTGTAAGTAATCCATGTTTGGTAGAGGAAATAAAAAATCTTTCCCTTGATTCCACAATTTCTCAGGAAACACGGTCGTAGTGCAAATTAGTGACCCAAATCCCATGAACAAATACCACAAAATATGTGGTATTTCCAGAATCTGGTTTGTTGGAAAAATTCAACAGCTTTTTTGGGACTTTTTTACCCTTTCCAGAAATTGATATTTTCGTTCCTGATTTTTTGTTGTTCCAAAATCCAGAAATCAACTTGATTCTTTCATCAATCATCAACTCCAGCGTCTTAATGGTCTTACCCATGTTAACCAAAGAGCTCAGTTTGTGAATAGTCATCATGTGAGCAAAGGATGTCAGCGGAACCAAAATCAAACCCGTTGGAGCTAAGTGATGGTCCACACGCCATGGCCAAAGCTTTAGCTTGAAGATAATGCAGATACAAAAAGTTAAGGAGGAGATGTAGTGATTTTTTCAAGAGAAAAATAAAACTAAAGTGAAAGCTGTAGTGAAGTTGCCTACTATTATATTATACTACCATCGGCAATCTCTGGTTCACAGTGGGTATGAGATCGAGGGGAGAGATTTTGTGAAAAGCTGATAGAGGAGAAGAAGAATAGAAGGGGTACTTTTGTAAAATCATCCCACATTCCCAACAATATTTTACAATCAACCAAACACAGCATAAGTAAAATTAATCCAATATTCCCAGGAATATTTTGATCTACCAAACAACTTTTTGGTAACATTCCTGGAAAACTCATTTTCCTATCATATTTCCGGAAATCGTGATTCTCGGATAAAAAAAAATTTCTCCTTTACCAAACGCCCCCTTATAGTTTTGATTCTCCACGATTGAAATAGTTGTTCCTACTTCAAACGTAAAATAGTACTTGGGAATCACTAAGGTGGTGTTTGAATGAGATCTTTCCCAAATTTTCCTAGGCAAGTGAGTGAAGGATTCTAGGATAGAAATGTTTGGTTGAAAAGATTCACACAAAAAGCTGGTGATCCAAAATGCATAGGTTTCTGAATTTAAATGGAAAATGATAGGTTTCGGTACTGTTTAAAAAGCGTTTTCGTCCGTAGGTTTTTGTAAAATAATGGCTTTCCACTGTCTGAATCATTTTTGAATAACCAATATACCCTTTTAAATTGCAACAGAGCTGTAAAAAGTGAATGATCAAATCATATTGCCTTTCAAACTTCACACCAATGGAAAAATTGATAGGATGCAATATTTTTTCCCCTTTCGTTTTTATGGTCGTTGGAGAGAGTCAAATATACATTTTTGTAATCTGACAGTTGTGGGCATTTTTTATAATTTAAAATCAGGGTTATTTTAGTAATTTAAGATTGTTTTCCCATTTATATCTCACATCCAACCAAACATACATTTCCTAAATTTTACTTAATTTTTCCGGTAAAGTTTTTCCCTACCAAATAATTTTTTTTAATGTTTTCCTATCTATCTCACTTTATCTAACTTTCTTACTATTTCACTATCAATTCTATTTCCTTTGTATTCAAAAAATATCTTCTCAACCAAACGCCTCTAATGTTGCAAATACAAAACTCACATAAGCACGGGGAGGCATGAAACAAAATAATAAATACATAAATAAATACAAAACTCGGGGGTGTTTTGATATATTTATTGATTTATTGTTGGAATGGATTATTTTCATAATAAAATATGTGATTATGTCTCTTTTTCTTTTCTTAGATAATAAATAAATAGAATCTACTTAAAATTTACTAATATTAATAAAGAGAAAGATAAATACAAAATTTATTATTTCAGTTTACTAAAAAAAGGACAAAAATTACTTCAATTATTGATTGCCGATATAAAAATAAATAAAAAAATATTATTTTTCATATTGTATGAGATAATAAAAAAATAAAATAAATGAGACTTATTAAAAAAAAATAAAGAAATAAGTGAATTTTATTTATCTTTTTATGTTACATGAGATGAATTTTCTCATATAACATGAAAAGTAATATTTCCATAAAAATTTTATGTTATATAAGATAATTAAATTATCTACTATAATATGAAAAATATGAAAAATAGCACTTAAAATCAAATTTTTTAATAATGTGAGCCATTGGATATGAGTGGGATTAAAATTATAAGAGTTATGTTGAATATCATGCCCCTGTCAAAAATAGTAAAAATCCTAAATAAAATCAGTGTTTTATAAGAGTTATGTCGTAAGGAAAAGTGATTGTTTTATGTTATAGAGATTCGTTTACGTGCCGGATTTTTTTTTATTGCGGGCCCCATAAAATGTTGTGTATAAAAAAATTTTTGTAGTTATATTAAATGATAGATGATAAATCAAAATATAAGAGGAAAATATAAATTGAAAATGGGAAGAAAATAGAATAGAATAAGAAAGGGTAAAGGTTGTGGGTCATGATGAAGCTGACCCGGTGTGTCGCCTCAGAAGTATATCTTCGCACGTTAGGAACGTAGATACTATTGTCAGTCAGTGTAATTGGAGAGAGGAGAGGTACCAACAACAACACTGTCAACCCCCACTTCTTTCCATTTTCCCTTTTCAGTTTTCACTGCTCACCTGAGACACACACCATCTTCTATGTTCCTGCTCCTACATCATCCAACGTTAACTTTACCACTCTCTCCCTTCCCATCTTCAACTTCAACAATTCTTCTAAACATTTTTCGTTTCATGAAAACCCCTCAAGGGGGAGGTTTTCCTTTCTCCTAGGTTGTTTTGTTTTGTTTTATTTTGAATTTCTTATATTTCTTTTAACGATTTATTAACAAAAGGGCTCAAATCTCTGTTTTCTTCTATCTTTTTTTTATACCACAATCTGTTCTCGTTTTGGACTTTTGGGTGGTGTCAGTAAGTGAAGGAAAATGCCAAAGATCATTGTGATTTCATTGGTTTCGTTGTTTACTAAGGAATCATTATAATATAATTCTGTTTCACACAATTAAAAACAGGAGTAAGAGGTGGTTTGCAGTTGGTTTCTTCTTCTTCTTCTTCTTTTTTCCAAATGCAATAGGTAACGAGAGTTATTCAAAATGTAGCTTCCTCAGTAACTATTTCAAGCTATGAAAAATTGAAAATCAAGGTTTTCCCAACTGGGTATTATGCAAATGGTGCATTTGTTTAAAACTACAGTCTAGTTTTTGGGATCAGCATTGGGTTCAAGGGTAAAATCTGATGATTTTGATAAGAACAAGCTCTTAAATATGAAGAAATTTTACTGGTTTAAAGAAATATCTAACAACGTGAGATCAGGTAGAAGGCTTTCTCTAGGGGAATACAAGCAAGCAGTGTCATGGTCCAAGTATCTGGTGTCCTCAGGAGCAGCCATAAAGGGAGAAGGAGAAGAAGAATGGAGTGCTGATTTGTCTCAGTTATTCATTGGGTCCAAATTTGCTTCTGGAAGGCATAGCAGGATATACAGAGGCATCTATAAGCGCATGGATGTGGCTATTAAACTGGTAAGTGAACCAGAAGAGGATGAGGACTTGGCTGTTTTGCTTGACAAGCAATTTACTTCCGAAGTTTCTTTGCTGTTACGATTGCGCCATCCAAATATCATTACTGTAAGTTCTTCTTTTTTTTTTTAACCATCTCTATCTATTTGTGCATGGAATATACTAACTTTGATCCTCCATCTTTATGTCCTTTTATCATATATTCATTTCGAGCACGACCATGTTATTGCTTTTTTTTTTTTTATTGGGTTATTAAAAGGTTAGATTTTTTATTGTTCAATGATACTAAGGTCACCTTGCTACCACTTCAGACCCCATTGTAGATGCTATGTTAACTTGCTATGCTATTTGGGTACTGTGAAATTCCTTGGATGAAGAATGGAAAAACGAATAAATTATCAACAAAAGGGAATTATGGAGTAAAGATGAATTTACTACATTTGCATTGCTTCTGTTATTCAGGAAAAGGGAGTAACAAACACGTTACAAAACCTTATGTGTACTAGTCCATTACAATTGCTTGAAACTGAGCAAGAGCATCGAGATTCATCTTGGATTTAGGCTATACCCTAAATTCATAGTCAAGAATTGTGATTTTGATTTGTTGTGTGTGTTGTTCCTGATCAAGTAATTACTGAACGAGAGCTGTTTAGGGGGTGCATTCATTCTCTTTATAGTTCATACCATAGTAGTTAATTGTGCCGCAATAGCGCCGCGAGCCGCGCCGTATGGGCGTTGTGGTGCCTCATCACAAGAAACCACGCCGCACCGGAACGCAATAGCGGCCATTGCGATCGCATTTGCGGCCATATTGCTGTTATAAGGCAAAATGTCAATTTTGTCCTAAATTTAAATGTGTAACAGAAAAATTTAAGGGTTTTTTAGTCTATCCGTATCTCTCCCTGTCACTTCTGCTATCTCTGTCTTTTTATGTTTCGTTTTGTCATTATTTCTGTCATATATTTATTCCACTATTTCCGCAACCGCAACCCGCTATACCGCTATAGCGTTTTTCGGGGTTGGCCGTGACATGCCGCAATCCGCATTTGATAACTATGGTTCATACTTGATAGTGTGGCATTGTGGCCTATTACATGAGTGTGCTAGCAGTTAATGCTAAGAGTAGAGTTAGCTTTATTAAAGAGAAGAGAATGCTTTATGTGTATCATTTGCAAGTACTGGATAATAAAGAAATTAAATATTTTCTCGCAGATATTGACATTGTATTGGTCCTCTAGTTTGTTGCAGCTTGCAAGAAACCTCCTGTATTCTGTATAATTACTGAATATTTGGCTGGGGGCTCGCTGAGAAATTACCTGCATCAGCAAGGACCACATTCACTTCCTCTCGAACTTGCTCTGAAATTAGCCTTAGACATTGCACGGGGAATGCAATATCTTCATTCTCAGGGTATACTTCATAGGGATCTCAAATCAGAAAATCTGCTGTTGGGGGAAGATATGTGTGTAAAAGTAGCAGATTTTGGGATATCATGCTTAGAATCCCAGTGTGGCAGTGTGAAAGGATTTACAGGAACTTACCGTTGGATGGCACCTGAAATGATCAAAGAAAAGCGTCATACCAAGAAAGTAGATGTCTATAGTTTTGGCATAGTTCTATGGGAGCTTTTAACAGGACTTACACCATTTGACAACATGACACCAGAGCAGGCAGCATTTGCAGTGACACACAAGGTATTGCCTCCAAATTTACTTAATCCTATGGAAACATATTCTTATAGGGAATGAAATCGAAGTGTGGCAATTGCATGGATATGTCAGATGATCAATCTTCTTATTCCACCTGTAAGAAACTATTACTATGTGAGTTGTTCTATGAATATGCCTAGAATAGTCTGCACAAAGCTTGCGTCACTGATGTTTTAATTGTTCATCATATCCTTTCATTCCAGTTTTTAAGCACAATATATATTAACTACTTGTCTAAATCAATTACATGTATAGTGAACTTGCTAGGTGTTAAACTATTGAAATACAAACTAAATCTCTTTTTGGTAAGTTGCAAAATAAATTTTATATATATCATTGCATGCATACATGTTTGCGTAGGTACTTTTCATAAGCTTTTCAAATGTGTAGTTCGGAAACTATCATTCATTATCTATGATACTATGAGCTTTACACAGCATGTGGCTATGTAACATAGCCTATGTTTATGATAGCCTTGCTTACACCAAGGGTTGAGACTTCTCTATTTTGGCTAACATCCATTTCAAGATTTGGTATCTGCCATCCATGTTCATCAAAATCAATCATTGCCAACTCCCCTGCCTTCTCTCCCACATGCATAGAACATCACAACCATGTACCAAAATCAAGTTATAGATGCGAGAATATATATATGTATTTATATTTTTTAGACCAGTCTAACTTTTCACGTTCATTGTTTGTGCACATGCTGCAGTATCCTAGACATATACTTTATAGGTCGCTATATAAAATACTAAATAACTGAAGATGGGTTATGTTTCTATTTTCTCATAGGACTTGGCTAGCCCAACCATTATATGTTTTTAGAAGTGCTTCATGTATTAGTTGTGATGTCTCTGTCCTTGATTCTATTTGAAATTATAGTAGTTAGTGGGGGGGCTTCTTCAATATATACATAATTTTTTTGGGTCCATTACTAGTAACTCAATGTGGTGGATTTTGTGCAGAATGCAAGGCCTCCGTTACCATGTGACTGTCCACGGGCATTTGGTTATCTCATCAACAGATGCTGGTCAAGCAATCCAGATAAACGGCCACATTTTGATGAGATAGTCTCAATTTTGGAGAGCTATACTGAATCACTTGAACATGATCCAGAATTTTTCTCTACTTATAAACCACCTCCAAGTAATATAATTCTGAGATGCTTACCAAAATGTAATGCTGGCCATGAATCTGCTTCTAACAAAGCTTAGTATTCTGTTTTCTATTATAAGTCATGAAGAATTATAGTATACCCAATGTTTAAATTAATAAATACAATCCTCTTTCGTATTAATAATTTTATTTTTTAAATAAAAGAACTTTAGCTGTGCCAGTTAGGTAATTATTAATACACACAAATACCTATGTGATATAAAGGTTTAGATAATTATTTAATATAAAATAACAATGAGTGTTATTTAATATAATCTATTTTGTTCACCCCATTCTTTTATAATTTATAATCTCATTTTCATTGAAACCTTTTACTGCACAAATTCACAAACCTTTGGAGTTGAGGTGAGAAGAACCGTAGGGGGCTTATTCCACTTACTCAAGGTTAATTAATTTTAAGAATGATAACAGAGCCAATGATTGATTATGATGTGTTTACTGAGTATTTGGAGAGGATGATTGTAGGACTCTTTTGATTGATAATTTCATCAATAATGGAAGAAACTCTCGCTTCATGGGAAGTTGACAGTTATAAAATTCACACTTACATGAGCGATTATTGGCAAGTATGAGTGATAAAAAGCCTTACATTTAGAAGGATTAAGCTAAGAATATACATATAAGTGAAAGAAGTCTTAAGATTAGCCAATATCTTAAGGTTTTGGATTGAGATGTAGTGTCAAACCACTTATCATGGATTTATAGCTTAGGCTCATTTGATGCGTGGGTAGTACTCTCCCCAATCTAGGCTACCCCTAGCCATTGTCCAACAATGGTATCAGAACCAATGATTGATTGATTTATCCGTATCGAGTATTTGGAGATGGTGGATGATTGGTGTTCGGGTTCAGGTTTGTAGGTTACCACAAACCCATATTGTGGAACTGTCAAACAATACTCAAGGAAGCTTGTGTTCGAGGGGGAATGGATAGTTGTATGACTCACATTTGGGCTTTTTGACCATTTTGCCCTTCATTAATTAATTAATAATCATTTTACCCCTTATTCAAAATTATCTACCGATCTGTCTCTCTTTAATCGATTAACCAAAACTGGCAAAAATGGTTGACTTGAAGATTTAATTGATTAAATCTTAAGTTAATCGATTAAAGAGGGACAAATTGGTAGATAATTTTGAATAAGGGGCAAAATGATTATTAATTAATTAATTAAGGGTAAAAATGTCAAATAGCCCTCACACTTGAGGGGAATATTGTTGAAAATTCAAGTATGAGTGATAAAAAGTGTAAGTATGGTACATATAAATGAAAGAATTAAGAAACCCATTACTTTCGAACCTTTTATTATAAGTTTATTAGTTCTTTCACTTATATATATATCATACTTACACTTATCATGTTATGGTACATATAAGTTAAATAACTCATAAATCCATTATTTTCGGACCCCTTATTATAGGTTTGTTGGTGAGACTAATTTGATGCGTGGATAGTTCTCTCTCCAATTTGGACTCCCCCAAACAGTTAGGACTCAGCTTTCGTTTAGCTTTTTGGGACAATGTAATCTTAAAACCTTAGAATCTTTCTCCTTTTGGTTCGAGCTTGTGTGGGTTGAATGAATAAAGTATCTTAGCCCTTACAAATGAGAAAAAAATGCGTTGTCCCTCCCCATTTCAATTGGGCATGTGTGTGCAACCTATCACACATGTGGATGGTTTTATGAATTCCATGAATTTTCTACTGCCGTGTGAATATTTTGGTGTTTGGATGGGTTGACACTGTCATGTATAATTGAATTAAACCATATATTATCAGTCCCCTCAAAGCTTATGGGGTGATCTCACATGAATAGACATGGCCATGGCTATTAAATGATATAACGGTTTAATTGGTTGATTCAGATATGGGATTGTGTTTTCTTTGGCATGAGCTAACATTTTCGTAGGTTGATAGATCAAAAATGTAAAACTATGATGAAAAGAACCCATGGAAATTTTTGATAAGTTAAGGAATTGTTTTAAGGTTCCTTAAGTTTATTGAGATGAAAAGTCTCACCCCTTTTGGGGCTGCTATGCAGGTACAAAAAGAAGAGATACATTTTTCCAACCAAGGGAATTAATTTAGGTGCAAATTGAATGAACTTTGGAGGGGCTGAATTATGAAATAGTGCTTGTGATTATTGAAAGGGACTTAGGTATTATTTAATAGATTGAATATAATTTAAATCTCATCATGTAAAAGAATTGTGCTAGCTGTTGGTTGAATGCTTGAATAGAGGACTAGGGGAGATTGAAGGCTTTAAGCCAGGAATATGTTCAATATAGTGTATATTAAAAATTGTATGCAGCTACTTTTGGTTAGTGCAATGGAAAGGGTTGTTCTGTATAACTTGTACATTTTGCTGGAATTGCTATGAAAACAGTTCCTTTAACTTGAAAGAAATGTGTTAATGTATGTGATGTAAAGGCTGTTTACATATGAATTTATTGTTGTAATTAAGGAATAGATATATAAATATGAATTAGTGTCATATATGGTTAATGCTTGTGGCACTTGGCCAAATAGAAAATTTACTAACTGAAGCCTTAAATGGTTGAATGTGTTTATGTTGTAAAAAATAAGTCTCTGTCAGAAGATATCCAGAAGCTATGGCATTCAAATTCGAGATAACTTATAAGGGCTTGTTTGGATGAGCTTTTTCCAGTCAGAAGTTATTTTTTTCCCAAAAAAAAAAGCACTTTTAGTTTAAAGTGCATTTGGATGCTGCTTTACAAAAAAACAGAAGTCATAAAAAAAACCAAAAATTTACTTTTTTCATAAGTTAAAAATTTTAACTTATCAAAAAAGCAAAAGTCAAAAGCTAATTTTTTTTCAAAAAATAAATATTTTTTTAAAAAATAAATATTTTTTAAAAAATCTAAATAGTTTTAACTTTTATAAAAAATACTTTTAAAATAAGTAGGGTATAAAAGTAACTTTTTATAAAAGTCAATCCAAACGCACTCTAAATCAAGCTTGTATGCTGAATGTGTATGAATTGTAGCTGGTGTTTTTTGAACTTATACCCAAGCGCGTAATGTAGGGGTGTGCAAAATAACAAAAAAAACTGAACCGAACCATGACTCAACCTGAACCGCTCTTAAAATAACCGTTTTTTTAAAAATCAGTTCATGAACCGAATCAGTTTTTAAAGAACCAGTTCATAAACCGAATCGGTTTTAGAACCAGTTTAAGAACTGAACCATTTTGAACCGAACCGAACCGTTTTCGAACTGAACCATTTTCAAACCAAACCAAATTGATTTTTATAACTTTATTTTTAAATTATTTCTTCTTTTCTTTTCAAAAGAGGGTCGACCCGAACCGAATCAGTTAAACTAATTCGGTTCGGTTTTTCAAAAAATCCGATTCGATTCGACCCATGCACATCCCTAATGTATTGTTCAGGTTATCATTATCATTTTCTCATCCTTTATTTTAATGGATTTTTTCATCACAATTCATTTGCATCTAACTGCTAATAACCTCTTACACGAACTCATTTCATATGAAATAATCTATTCCCAAAATAAAAATAATTTTTATCAAAGTTTATATTTTTATCCTATCTTGTAAATCAGATTTTCGACTAAACTAATGTTTTTCCAATCATTAAGCTCGCACAATAAATGTCTACGTAGTAATTTCTGCATCATATTCATCAATTCTCTAGCAATAATGTTAATTTCTCTCATTTCTTAATCGGGGGTTTTTTTTTTTTACATTTGCTTTGGTAATTTCAGAATAAAATGAAGGAAACTTTTCATAGTTAAAGTCACTTTTTTTTCTACATTATTTATCAATGTATTTATGATATAATATCATTTGTTCTCTTTCTTAAATGATTTATTTAAGTCGTTATAAATTTTCTAAAAAAATTTACAATAGCTTATCCAGTGATTATTATCACTAAAAAAATCATAATACGTTACACACACACCACACGGACTCAGCTACACAAAATTAACCAAATGTTAGTACTTGAAAGGAAAAAGGGGGAAATATTGACATGTAAATTAATTGCTATATAACGCTATAGCGATTACATCAGCATAAGGGACAGTTTGGCCGAGTGGTCTAAGGCGCCAGATTTAGGCTCTGGTCCGAAAGGGCGTGGGTTCAAATCCCACAGCTGTCATTTTTGTAATACAATTATCTGTTTCACTTTCACATCTGTCAATACTCTTGCAGGTTTTTTTATTTTTTTCGCTTTTTTTAATTGTCATTTTTTGTTAGTAAAATTATCAGATACGTAAATACCAATTAAGAAAAATGGAAAACGGAAATAGTTAGTTACGAAAATTAACATTGAGGGGTTATTTTACTAGATTCCAATAATTATTATTAAAAAAAAAACAATTTCCCTAAGTTAAAATTGGATCAAAAGGACTTTTATGTTTAACATGATTTTTACAAACTGCAGTTTATTCTTTATGTGCTTCATTAGTACAAATTTGAACTTGCAAGTTCAAATGAGTATGGAGAGCACAATCAACGAACTACAAATTTAGGTTATATTACTCTCTCAACAAAACCCCTTTGTTGATAAGTAATATGGTTTTATAAGAGTTATGTTGTAGAAAAAAATGATTCTGTGATGTTATATAGATTCGTTTTACGTGTCTTAATTTTTATTTTTATTTTTTCAAAAAATGTGAGCCCCACAAAATATTATGTGTGTAAGAAACTTTTTTAATGCAAACCCTAAGTAATAATGTAATAATATATTTTAAGTTAGGAGCGTGATCACAAACTATGAGTCAAGCTTATGGCATGGTTCGACGTAGAAATGAAATATTCTTTAAGGTGTAAAAAAAAAAAACCACAATCAGTTCAGGTATCATATGAACACTTTTCTCCCCCATTTTTAGGATATCAAAACTGAACTACAAATATAGTTGTTGAGATATATAGTCTCACATTGGTTGTATGTGCAATTAATGTGGAGTTTATAAGGCCTTAGGACACTCCTACCTTTTGAGCTAACTTTTGGGGTATTGTATTCCAAGGTTCTTTATATGGTATCAGAGCCTCATAATTCCCCACTTCTCTTGTAGACTCTCTTAGCACAGGTAGGTTGGGCCTGTTGCATCATCCACTCTTCAAGCCCAATGGCTCTCGTGTGAGGGGACGTGTTGAGATATATAGTCCCACATTGGTTGTATGTGCAACTAGTGGAGTTTATAAGATCTTAGGCACTCCCACCCTTTGAACTAGCTTTTGGGTGATATATCCCAAGATTCTTTACCATAAAATAAAGTACAAGTGTATCTCAAGATTCTTTAGCATAGAATATTTAGGATATCAAAACTGAACTACAAGTATAGCCGCAAATCAAGAGAGAAGTTGAGTTCGCGAGAACTATTTGGGATAGGTAGATATGAAAATGTCTTCCATTGTTTAAAATAAATTTACATCATCAGCAGTTCTATAGATGTACAAAATTATTAAAACAGTTTTATGCTATTAAAATTGTTAATGATTTAATAATCATTTTAATATATCATTAATTTTATTTATACAAATGACTTTTTTTTTCCTTTTGCAAATGACACTATTAACTAATAATAGGAGTTGCATTTTCTCATGTTATAAAAATGAAGAATTTTCTCGTGTTGATACAATCAAGTGGGGTCCATTAAATTATAAATAAATAAAATTGCTGGCATGTACTTTGATCTTTGTGCATGAGAAAATTTTGTTTTCCTATAACAACGGACTTACATTTCCCCTAATAATATGTATTTAATTTGTGACATTGTAAATTATTGTAGTTTTTTACACATGTGAATATGGTTAAAAAAAATTATACAAGTTTTTCATATTAATGTTCATATTATAAAAAAATTACATAAATATAATATTATTATGAGAAAACTATTTATCCTTTTCATGGATAGTTATTTTAGTTAAAATTATTATTATTTATTTAATATTTAAATTAATTTTTTTTCCATTTTCTCCCATCATAATTTGTGTTTCTCTCACCATAAATGCTATACTTTAAACTAAAATAAATAATTATATGTACTCTTTTTTTTGGTAGATTAATTATATGTACTTTGTACTTTAAAAGTAAAAGATTGATGCATATGATCGTTAAGTAAAATAAAACTTAACGTACTATATCAAAAAAAAAAAAAAACTTAACTTGGAATTGATATGGAGGATGGCATCCGTTGTTTTTTTGCTTCCCCTGATCTATTAATTCCTTTTTTACAATCTGATTTGTATGATTCTGGTTTAGTTACAACCAGATCCTAGTGTAGGTTGTTTTCTTTGGGCTTTGCCCTTCACAATTACCAAAAAAAAAAAACTTAGTTGTTTATCAAAAAAAAAAAAAAAAACTTAGTTAAAAGCCTCACGTCATTACGAGGAACAAATAGTTGGTAGTGCTGTACCTAGAATAGAGAATAAGGGTTCAACCCGGGTCAATCCGCCAAGTAAAAATGGGGTGGGTTGAGTTACATATTTCAACCCATCAACCCGTCTCAACCAGTCTTATTGGGTTGTAGGTCAAAACAGGTTGACGGCAGGTCGGGTCGGGTCAGCCCATAGGGTTAATTTTTTTTTTAACTATTAGATAATATTTTATTTCTTTTTAAACTCTTGTGATATTTAATTTTTTGTTATTTTAGTAAAAAAACTTTAGCTGACATGTAGTATTTTCATTGATGGGATGCACTGAATTTTTGGTACGCAGTATTACCAAAGATTTATGGGAAAAATGATTATCCTTTTAAATGACACAACTTACATTCTTTCACTCTCACAAAGAGGTGGGACCCACACCTTTATTTTTTTTTTGTCAATTCTTTCTTCCTTTATCTATCTCTTTCTCTATCTTAAATGACACAACTTTACGTCTTTGAAGGTACACACTTAACCCAAGATTTATTCCATTGCAAGATGTTTTAGAGGGGCATAATAGTCCTTATGTGGAATTGAAATGTGGAACGCCACGTGGCATTCCGATGCTGGTTAGACGAAGACAAAAACATACGAGGAACAATGGCAATTGCAGGTTGCACGCGGTTGGTTTGGCAAGAAGTATCCTCTGCCATTCCATTGCAACTCTGCAAAACCAGAACCAAATTCGTTCATTTTTATCATCCTTTTTCTTTTTTCAATCCTTTTCATTCTGCATTTTCTCCCAATCCTTCTCTTCTCTTCATAAATTTTACCTTCACATATCTTCCTTCCTTTGTTTGGTTCTCATTGTTAAGGTATAGTTTGTCTTCTATCTTCTCATTTGAATCAATTATATTCTATGCCTCCCAATCACAAGACGGGGAATGAACAAAATTGAACATAAATATTCGCTTTATATCAGTTTTCTTCCCTTTTATTTGTTTATTTTTGTTACATCCTTGCTTATATATTTTGTGTTTTTAGAATTAATCATGCACAGCTTGGTTTATGTATTGTCTAATAATTATTTGATTTTTCCAATGGTATCCTGTTATTATTATCCCTGATAGCATGGAATAGAACAAGCCAAAACTCTTGCAAAATTGCAATGATGGATTTCTTTGAAATCGTCTGGCGTTGATAAACAATAACAATTCTATCTTCGTTAATTGAATAGTATATAACACATCAATATTCTTATTGTGACATCTCTCTCATGTTGTCGATTGGATTTCCTTTCACCTTTTTTTAAATGATTTTCTAGTACATTCTTATTGCTTTGCATGACTTCCAATTATCTTGTAACATGTGCTTTTTCTTGACTAGTTTTTTTTTTTTTTTTTTCCTTCCTTTTATTTTTGATTGGGGGTACATGATGAAGGGTTTATTTTGTGGATTCTTGACTAGTATAAACTTTGTAGGTTCTGTGTTTCTCATTGGTTATCCCGGTGATTCTGGTTCCTAGGAATCAAACATGCATGGAGTTGTTACAATTGGTGTCCATGATGTAAGGGAAGCATCTAAGAAAATCTTTACTCCAATCAGGTCCCCAAGGAGTGCACTGAGTCCACGAAGACAAAGTTTTGGATCTGATTCTAGCGGTGAAGCATCTTCCAGAATGGTTAGTCCGTCCAATAATAAGAAGTTAGGTAAGGTTGATAAGATTCAGCCTTCAACTGCAAGTTCTGTTTTATCAGAAAAACCAGACATAACATCATCAAAATCAAAGCCCAAAGGAAAAAGTCCTCCTACAAAACCTCCTATGGATAGGAAAAACAACAACCCTTTGAGAAAACAAAATACAGAAGTTACTCGGGTGAAAACATCAAAGCATTCTTCTGTTGGAAGATCAGTGTCATTAAATCTAGTTGAGAAATCGACTGAATTAACATTAGATAAGCCTGAGATGGGACCAGTTTTACTAAACCAAGCAAGGGACCTGATGTCATCAGGGGATAATCCGCATAAAGCTCTTGAATCAGCTCTTCGAGCAATGAAATTTTTTGAGAAGGCTGCTAATGGGAAACCAAGTTTGGATCTGGTTATGTGTTTACATGTTGTGTCAGCAATATATTGCAGCTTGGACCTTTACAATGAGGCTATTCCAATTATTAAGCGTTCGATTGAGATTCCTGTTATTGAGGAAGACCAACAACATGCCATTGCTAAATTTGCTGGTTACATGCAATTAGGAGACACTTATGCTTTCCTGGGACAGCTTGAGAATTCAATTATGTGTTACACTGCAGGGTTGGAAGTACAAAGACAGGTTTTGGGAGAAACAGACCCAAGAGTTGGTGAAACTTGTAGGTATGTGGCTGAAGCTAATTTTCATGCATTGGAATTTGATGAGGCAGAGAGGCTATGCCAAATGGCTCTTGACATTCATAGAGCTAATGGTTCACCCTCATCTCTTGAAGAGGCTGCTGACAGGAGGCTTATGGGCCTTATATGTGAAACAATTGGAAATCATGAAGCAGCATTGGAACATCTTGTTTTAGCCAGCATAGCAATGGTAACAAATGGCCAGGAAGTGGAAGTGGCCTCTGTTGATTGCAGCATTGGAGACTCATACTTATCCTTGGCTCGATATGAAGAGGCCATCTTTGCATATCAGAAAGCATTAAAAGTTTTCAAGACACACAAAGGAGAGAATCATCCTGCTGTGGGATCAGTCTTTGTACGTCTTGCTGAATTGTATAGTAGGACATGGAAGATAAGGGAATCAAAGTTATTTTGTGAGTGTGCACTTAAAATCTATGAGAATCCCATGCCTGGTGTCCCTGCCGAAGAGATTGCTACTGGTCTTACTAATGTTTCAGCTATCTATGAATCAATGAATGAGCTTGAACCCGCACTCAAGTTACTCCACAAGGCACTAGAGATACATAACAATGCCCCTAGTCACCAAAGGACAATAGCAGGAATTGAAGCTCAGATGGGGGTCATGTACTACACGTTGGAGAATTATACTGAATCTTACAATGCTTTCAAGAATGCTGTCTCAAAGCTTCGTGCTACTGGGGAGAAGAAATCAGCCTTCTTTGGTGTTGTTCTTAATCAAATGGGACTTGTGTGTGTGCAGCGTTGTGCCTTAAGTGAGGCTGCAGAATTATTTGAGGAAGCTAAGATTGTTTTGGAACAAGAGCTTGGACCCTATCACCCTGAAACGCTTGGGGTATATAGCAATCTTGCTGGCACGTATGATGCAATGGGCAGGTATCCACCCTTTTGTGTTTCTTTCTATTTCTTTGGGTTATACCCTCTTCTATTTGCAAATCTTCTTTCACTACTAGAGCATTTGCACTCCTTTAGTTACTGTGGCATTATGCGAAGTAGGCTAGTAAGTTGTTTGTGATTTTGTATATGGGTTTATTGTTTATTATGTCACTGTATGGTCAAGTCAGTATTAAACTATTTCGTTTTGTTTATATATTAAATCTGTTGGGGTGGTGCTATTCCTTTATATTTATTGATTCACCTTTGAATGGTTATGATTTCCTATTTTTCTCTTTTTTTATCACCATTTATTTACTCTTGCATGGTTAATGTGGACAAATGCTTATATCCAGTGACTTGACACTCATCAAACCCTTTGTATATTTGCTACTAATATTGATAATGAGTATAATGTCTATGATTTGAATATGTTCAATGAATTATGATATTGCCCACTTTTCCCTTAGTTTTTGTGTGGGAGTAAATTGGTGACTTGGACAAAGACAAATTATGAGACAAATAAGTCTAATTCACCTTCTGAAACCTTTTTTACAGTTTAACATAGAAGAAGTTTGTGTCAATTTCTATCATAAGAAAAAATTATCCTCAAGAAAAAAAAAGAGGACCAAGATTCAGAAAATAACAATTAGTAGAAATGGGAAGAGTGACATTTTCTGACATGATATGGAATGTATTGCTTCATGACTTGCAAGAGTTTCAGATTAGAATAGATTACCAAAGAAATTGTTATGTGAGAGTTATTTTCCTCATGCGCTTTGATATTCTATTTCAGGGTGGATGATGCAATTAAAATTCTGGAGTACATTGTGGTTATGAGGGAGGAAAAGCTTGGAACAGCAAATCCTGAAGTTGCTGATGAGAAGAGAAGGTTGGATGAGTTGTTGAAGGAAACAGGTAGAGTTCGGAACAGAAAAACAAAGTCACTTGAGAACCTTTTTGATGTCAATGCTCGTACTATAAACAAGCTTGTCATCAAGGCTCGATAAGGATATGGCTAGCTAGGACTGATCAAAATGTTATTTGAATATTGGCAACTCTACTACTGAAGTATAAAATATTGTTTCGTGTTAATTACCATTACACTAGCTCTAATATATTGTTTGGGTGATTTCAATCCCAACGCAATACTTTTCAAATTAAATATCAAATTATTTATAAAACAATAAAATAAAAGAAAGAATAAATCAGTTTCAAAATTTTAAATCTCAATTTTCAATTGCAAAGTAAATTGTAATTCATTCAAGAAAATGTGACTACATTCATGGTAGTAAGCATAGTGATAGACATTGAACGCGTGTTTGATGTGATGTATAATATCTCATAGTATAAGCTTATTTTATACGTTATGATATTTTAAAGTTTGGTTTGGTGTGATTATCGTATAATATAAGCATATACAACAAAACTTCTTAATACATCAAAATAATGTATAACTTAATCAGGCTTAAAGAGGTGGGATTAGGCTTGACAAGGGGTTGATGTATTAACATCGTTGACCAGTGCAATTCTCAAAAATCAATATATTATTTTAATATTAATATATTAAAATAAAAATTACTTTTTCAATATATTGATTTTAAAAATATTGCAAATTTTTATATTTATAAAAGTTAATATATTTTTTGGATATACTAATCAATAGATTTTTATAAAAATTAAAAAGTAATGCACCTACGCATGAGCGGCCTCCTTCCAAGTGTCACAAAATTGAACATACTAGTAACATTATTATAGTCAAAAATAAAAATTTTGAACGTGATCCAAGAAAACGTAAACCAATTTGAGAATACTCAGTTAATGAAGTCGATGAGATACGGATAACTATCTAATAGTTGGATCATATCAACCTCAATGCTCATATCCATATTGATAAAGTTATGCAGGCTCAAAGGTACCAACAAATTGAAAAAATATGCTGTGTGTTAAGACTTCAATTGATGTTGTTTGTTGGCTTGCTTTTCAAGTATGTGCTTTTAAAAGGCATGATGAGACTATTAATTTGAGAAATAGTGGTAATTTTGTTGAACTGATCAATTTTGTGACACTTGGAAGGAGGCTAACAGAGACATTAAACTCACATTTGGAATGTTCAATTTCTATAACAGAATTAAAGAAGATTAGAAGAGAACCTATGTAAAAGTTTTATCATACTTCTCTCCTAGTTCAGTGATCTTGTTCAACAAAGGTTGGGACTGCAAAATAAATAAACACTTGAAGTCGGAAGTAATGTGGCTATTAATTATTCAAAATATATTTTATGAGATAATTTTATTTCATGTAATACACAAAAAAATTGATGAGACCCATTAATTATTAGATATGCAAATTTCACAAAAGCAGTACCCTTGTTGGGGAATCTGGAATATAGATTCTACTTCAAGGCCCAGTTGTTGGTTTATCACGAGTATACTTTCTAGTAAGAACACTTGTCTAACTCTAAGGTAAGGATATCGTATACATTTCTATAGAAATTGGGTATGAAGATATTTATGCTGGTTTTCTAGTTATATATGCACATAAGTATTATTGTACTCTCAAATGTTACTTTTTTTTTAATTAACAGATATGATTTCACACTTTTTTCTTTTAAAAAATGCACTCTCAGTTCTGCAGAGTCAAATTCAGATGCGATGGGAGAAAGAAAGAAGAGGGATAATACTAATATTTTCCTCAAAAGTCGTTATCTACGTCTAGATTTTTTGTATTAAAGGAAAAATGAAACTTGATTATTTTAACAAGAATGCTTGTTAATTTATTATTATTCAGTTTTTGAATCTTTAATGCTTTTTTTTCCTTCTTTTTTGATACAAAGGAGAAAATCAAAAAGAAAAGCACCCCTAAAACTAAAGGGGGTACATGCGAGTTAGACCCACCCTTATTGACCCATCGATATGCATTAATAATTTCACAAAGATTCATAACAACCAAAGCCAACTTAGTGAAGGGGATTATTACACAATCTAAAATAACTCTAAATATGTTACCCAAAAAAAAAAAAAAAACTCTAAATGAGATAAATAGATATTGATTGAAGAGCTTGAAAGTGATAAAATCATAGAATCTAAAAAAATCATCAAAATAATGAAAATAATACATCCATTTTTCAACTATTACATATGGAAAATGAACAGCGCCAGCAAAACAAGAATCGAAAAATGCTAAATTGCCTCTACAAACCAATTAGAGTTAACATTACGCAAAAATATGGCAATAATAGCAAGATCGTGCGTACCGTAGCTTTGGAGGGTTTGATTGTCCGTGATGATCCGACCCTTGTAAATCAGACATGTTGATCAATAGCTTGAGAGGGCTGGGTGCGACGATGAGAGTGAAAATTTGGTTAGTATAAAAAATATAAAATAATAAAAGTTAGTAGATCGGCCAAATGGGCTTTAAGGTCGTGCTTTTGAATTGAAGTCTGAGGCTTTTTTATTAAATAAATTTTTATGCAAGTCTAAATCTGGATCCAATAACCAAAATATATAAACTAGGTCAGGCCTACACGTAGTGGCGGAGCCACTTGCCGTCTTGGGGTGGCCTCGGCCCGGACTAAATTTTAACAAATTGTATTTATGATGTATAATTATATAATTAATTATAATTTGGCCTAGTCTAAAATTGTAATTTGGCCCGAACTAAAATTTATAATTTGGTCCTATCAAAAAAATTGAAATATATTTGGTGAGAGATTTAGCAATAAGTTCTATAAATAAAAAAGTTACGTGAGAGTTCAGGTTATATTTCCACTTATATAAAAAAAATTAAAATATATTTAATGAAAATAAAAAATATTTTATAAAATTATAACTCATTTTTATGTTGTCTGGTGTTTTGTATTTAATATAATTTAAATATATTATAATATAAATTTACTAAAATTAAGAAAAATAAATACACATCTAATTTTATTTTTATTTTTTTGTCCGGACTCCCATTGGGGACTGACTCCGCCACTGCCTACACGAGCTGAGGCAAAAGCCCTAGCTCTTTTAGCATCCCTTCTCTCAATGCTTATTTTTTTTTTTTACCAAATAGTAATATGAACAAATCTTAAATGGGTTTAATCATGTTTTTTTTCTATCCGAGTTTTGATAGAAATTATTGGATGTGAATTTTAAGTAGGGATACATTTGATTATTTAAGAAATTATTATTAATTAGAAAACTATATAAAGCATACACTTTATTATTTTTTGGGATTAATGTTTCTTCTATAATAAGAGATAAAATTATCTCCTTCAATGTACTTTAGTAAAATACATGATATAAGATGAAAGTAAAATTTTCAAAATATAAAGTTATTTACATTCACTCCCAAAATGACGTCGTTTTGGGTTGAAAAATTAAAAAATTATAATAAAAAAGACTATTATAACCTTGAAATAAATTATAATTATAAAAATATCTTGATTTCCGCCTCAAAACGACGTCATTTTGGACTCACTGTAAATAAGTTATCTACATTGACTGTAGAAAAAACAAACTCTTTTTTTAAAACTCAAAGTAAAATCGTTTTGAGTTGCTCAAGATAATTTCATCTCCTATAACAAAAAGGAATACTTTTTCCTTATTTTTATCAGAGTTTTGTTGATAGATCTGCCATAAACACATACTTTTCTACTAGAAGTTCATTAGATGCATTAAGTGAGAATATACATTCGGCTTTATTAATATTAAAATTAATCGTGGTGCAATTTGAAATCTTAATCATCTTGTATCGAGTTAAAATCCTGAATTATTTAATTATTTCCATTTTAATTAGTATTTATTCTAGTTATCTAGCTATTCCATTTTATATTTGCAGCTTTATTTCATAAATGTGTCACTAGATTAAGATAAAATTCTCAATACCTAACATATTCATTGGATTATACTTACGTGCATAATTCATATATTTGCTGATATTTTAAAGTTTAAAAACTTTTCAACAAATCTACAAACTACTAACTAAGTGCTTATTTGGAAAGTCTTATTTTTAACTTCTTTTCTTATTATAAGTGGAAACTTAGTTAAACATTTTTTACAAAAGCTCTTTTTATAAAAAGAGCATTATTATAATACTTTTTTTTTTTTTTTTTTTGGTAATTTCAACTTTATTATAATACTTTGGGATTGGGGTGTGTGTGTGTGTGGGGGGGGGGGGAGGGGGGAGTTAAAAGCTTATAAAAAGAATTTTTTTTTTTAGGGAAAAGTTCATCAATACTCCTGTGGTTTGTTTCTGAATCATATATATGTCTCTGTGGTTTTTTTTATCACATATACCCCTATTCTTAATAAAAAATAAAAAATCACGGGGCATATGTGATAAAAAAATCACATGGGCATAGATGATTTTAAAGCAAATCATATGGGCATTGGTGAACTTTTTCCTTTTATTTTTAGGGAAAAATTCATCAATTCCACTGTGATTTGTTTCAAAATCATCTATGTCCCTGTGATGTTTTTATCACATATACCCCTGTGCTTTGTAAAAAATAAAAAATCACAGGGGCATATATGATAAAAAAACCACAATGGCATAGATGATTCTGAAACAAATCATAGGGGCATTGGTGAACTTTTCCTTTTTTTAAAAAAATATATACTAATTTTTTTACAATTCACATATTTATTTTTCATTTTATCTTAATAACAAATTATTTCTTCTTCCCTCTTTCAAAACAGTTTTATATAATCACCAAATAATTTTTAACTTAATTTTTAAACTTCTTTTTATTAACTTTAATTTAAAAGTAATTTTTAACTTAAAAATATTGTACCAAAGAGGCTCTAAACTAGCAATAGGTCACTTATTAGAGGACGGAATAATAACATATATTGATTAGTAATTTAAATGACATTAAAAAATATTAATTTAAGCAAGACATTGGTTATATTGTTAGGGGAAAAGGTGTGTTACCGTAAAAGACACACGTTGTGTCCTTTTATTCTCGTAAAGAGGTGATATCCATATTAAAAAAAAAATCTCACTCTCTATTTTCATTTAAAATAACATAATTTAATTTTATGTGTATTAAAACTATACATATTTTTTTTTCCATATTTTTATCATAGAACAAGTTCACATGGTGTACATATGCCGTCGATTTTATTTTTCCCCACATGCATGTTGATTGCAGGTCCAGCACTGAATCTATAATTGAGTTGGTTCCATCATCTACTTAAACCTGTACCTTTGTCCCACATGTGTAACATCATGCACAATTGATGTAACAATGATTCCAGTCTTCTAGGCAGAAGGACATTGACCTTTCTCCCATGTGAACCCTAAACTTTCGATCAAGTGTGTAACTGGTGAGAGTTCCTTCTTAGTGGTACATCAGGATTCAAGTGTTTCGAAGCTCTAGAGAGTAAATACAAGAATAATTTTAAATCCTAAATAATCATCTTAATACTTTTAAATTATTAAAATAAAAATATTAAACAGTTATTATGTTTTTAAGATATTAATATAATTTTTTATTGGCAGTTATACTTAATGTTGCTGCAAAAAAAAAAATCTTCCGTAATCCAAAAAAAAATCTTCTGCAGTAAATACATATTATTAGGATACGACATCGGATTCTTGTATTTATTGATTTTTTTTTTAAATAATGAGCCCCATTTTTATATTGTGTGTTTCAAAATTTTGCTTTCTATTATAACCGTTGAAAAAATGAACATTTTTTATTTGATATAATTTTAAGGGACAAAGATCAATTTGCATTTAACTGAATTAATTTTTTATTTGTATAAGTCATTAGATACAAGTAGAATCAATTCTTAAAATTATGAATAAGACTTATTACTTTATTTTATCAATGTAAGTTAATATTTTTTGTTTTAAATATTAAAAAGATATTTTAAGCGGATATACAGTGGCGGAGACCGAAGAAAAACTTTGCTAGTGCAAAAGACACAATCAACTTGTGCCAAAATTATATTATTTTTTAAAATGCAACTAGTTCTATGGTTATATCATAATTTTTAAAGAAATATTATACCATTTTTAAATATTAACTGATATCAAGGCACCACCTAACTCCCAGTGGCTCCGCCACCGCGGATGTAGTAAAATTTTAAATACAATTAGCATATTTTATGTTTGAATGCCCTTAAGTGAAGAGAAAGGATGAGATGAAAAGGAAAGGATGGGAGGAAAAAGGATGCTCCTAAACTTAATTCCCCTTGTTTGTTCGTTTGTTTAAATGGATGAGTCAGAAAAGGAAGTATAAGGAAAATTAATTCTCATTCTCCTTATTTAATCTAAGGTATTAAACTAAAAATTATTTAATATTTTCAAATCTTAAAAATAATTAATGTTTTATTTTTTAGGTAATTGCGATAATTTGATAAAAAACTAAAAAAATTCATTTGTTGAATTATATTCTAAAAAATATTTTTTCCAAAACTTCAAATTTAAAATAAAGCATTTTCTCATCCTTATTTATCATTTGATAATAAAGAATTTTTGAGTTTTGAAGAGAAAAGTTGTTCTCTTTCTTTCACTTTCCCCGTCATTAAAAATCTTTTGAGCACGAGTACAGTTATTTTATCATTCCTCCAGTTCAGCTCTTACCTTCCATCACATGCTGCTCTAAGGAAGAAGACAAATTCTTCGTTACAATTGGGAAAAATTACTCTACATGTGATAATTTTCTCTTCTATATATCCTTCGATAACTATGCCACATTTTTTTTTTACTTTTCTTCTTATTTTTTAGATAGTGGAGCCCACAAATTTGTCTCTATGACATGAGATAACTTATCTCCTTTAACATGAGATTAATAAAACCCGTTACAATTTACATATTAAATAGGGGTTTACTAATCTCATGTTAGATGAGATAATACTCTCATGTGGGTGACACAAATATGTGGGGTCCACAATTTAAAAAAAAAATTTAAATTTGGCACGAAATTCTATGGGTGTATGACATGACATAAGATAGATATCTTATGCAACATGAGAGTATCATTTCCCTATTAAATATTGGGGAAAATGTTTCTGTATTACTGCAGATAAGTTATCTCCATTTATTCCCAAAACGACGTCATTTTGGTATTGAAATCTTAAGAATTATAAATATAAAGATTGTTATAACCCTGAAATAAATTAAAATTACAAAAACACCATGATTTCCGTCCCAAAACGATGTCGTATTGGGCTTACTACAGATAACTTATCTACAATAACGGCAGAAAAAACAAATCCTTAAATATTATATTCCCATATTATGTTAACTCTAAAGTAATATAAAAATCATGTCCTGTTTCAATTATATTAAAAATAAATCACTGTTTTCTTTATAAAAAAAAATAAATCACTGTTTCAATTATAATTTATTATGCAAAGGAGTATGCAATGATTTTTTACGTCATAATAATTTGGGGTTAATTTGATAAAAATAAATTGCAATTCCAAAATAACCAGATTTTGCTAACAATTAGAATGCTAACAGAATTGCTTTCTCGAAAAAAATATTTTCCGGTGTAAAATATAATAATCTATGGATTATAATCAGTTTTGTCAATTTTCCCGTGACATTGCACTCACAACAGTCTATATCCAACTGAAAAAATATTAGAAAATAATATAAAAGCATTAAAAAGGTCATCACGTAAGGTTTTGGGTTGAAGTGGTGCTTAACATGGTATCAAAGTTTCATTGTTAGTGACATGAGGTCACGAGTTTGATCCTCATCACCCCACTTTCAGGTGGAATTAAGAAAATCACAAGGCAAATCAAAAATGTGCTTGTGTCATATCCACGCTTCAAACCCAAAGGACTATTGCGTGAGGGAGTGGTTAGAGAATAATACAAAAGCATTAAAAAGGTCATCACCCAATGACTTAAAGTTTTGGGTTGAAATGGTGCTTAACAAAAAAAATAGAAAAAAACCACGGGAAGAATTATCATAAATCTACTAAAAATATCTGGAATATTACAAATATTATATCTCTGATAAAATAATTTTATTGTAATTTTCTCTAACCCCTTCGTATCAGAAATGTTATAACTTGAGCTTTCTCTCTATGCTCTTTCCAAACTCTTTCTTTAAATCATTTGTTAATTTTTTTTTTTGTGTGGTAAATGAGTTAGGCCGGCCTACAAGAGCCTACAACCTAGTCTATATTAGATCAGACTTAGCCTATTACAAACAGTAAAAATGAACAGTCCTAATCTTTTAAAAAAACTTATTTAGAAAATACATCATAAGTTTTTTTGTATATGTCGGGCCTATAGGTCGGCCTATATATATTATTTATTTAAAATAAAATTAATAAATTTATTATTTTAATAATTTTGAATAATAAAGTAATATTATTTTAGTTATTTTTTTAATTGTTGAATGTTTAATAGGTTTAAACAGTCTAACAAGCCTAAGCCAAGACTTTTATTTTTTAAATATAGGTCAGATCAGACTTGTAATTTGGGATCTACGCAGGTTAATAGATCATGTCAGACCCAATGTTGTTTACACAGGTCTGGCCTATTTAAGCCAAAGTCTAACCTAGCCTATTTATATCCCTACTTAGAACTACCTCAAGCACCCTTTTTTTTTAGTAGACAAGGAGGGCATAGCCCGAAACACAGACAAAATTAAACTGAGACAATCTTATCCTATCAAATTCCATAAAAAGCTAAATTCCATCAGGAATTGAAAAAAACAATTCTAAATCTTGATTTCTCTTGATAGCAAATGATGTCATCCAATCAGCACAACAATTTGATGCTCTTCCAATATGATTGAACTTCAACACCCAATTTTGGTATCTCCATTTGCAAATTTCTTGTACAAGGCTATCAAGAGGAGCCTTGTTTAACTGACCTGTAACCAATTGAACCGCCAAGGAAGAATCACTCTCAACCTCTACTTGAGTGACATTCATTTGTCAGGCTACCTCCAGCCCCTTTGTAATTGCCCAACACTCGGCTATAAGAAGGAAGGAAGCACCAATATGGGAGGTAAAACCTACTAACCAGTTACCCTTCTCATCTCTGATCAATCCTCCACACGCAACCTTTTTGGATTGAGGACACACCGCAGCATCTACATTTAGTTTCCACCACCCTGGCTGAGGTGGATTCCAAAATGGATTGTGTTTCACAAGAATAGACTTTCCTCTAGTATTTAAAAGGAGGGCTGATTTTATTTGAGCAATATGCAATGATATCACCAACTCTGGCCTATCAGATCGAATAAAGTCCTTGTCATGAATAAAGCTATTTCTCCAGTACCAAAGAAACCAGCAAGACACCATAAAGATATCCCTCCAATCAAGAGCTTGCACATGATGCCATTTCCTCTCCAAATTACATCTGATCCACTATTGAAGCGACGACTCAAAAAAGCCATTTGTGTTATCTCGTCCTAGCCAAGCAACCCAAACTTGTCTATCATAGGAGCAGTCCCTCATAATGTGTAGGATATCTTCTACTTGGTTTTGGCAACATGGACAGAATGGAGTTCCACCCCACCTCGAAGTATATCCATTTGTAGGTAAGCGCTCATGGATCATTAACCACATGAAGGAACATATCCGATGTGCTCCAGCCCAGCTCCATATAAATTTCCACAATGGATCCTTGGCCATGTCTTCAAATCCCATTTTCTTATTATAAGCAGCACTAACTATTGTACCCTCACTACGGTTCCTTCCCCACATAAAAACATCACGACCCTTATCAGCCGAAGGTGGAATCAACGATTTGATATACTGGCAAGCATCCTCTGATAGCCTCAAGCTAAGATAGTACCAGTTCCATGAACCTGAGTTATCATCAACCAAGTCAGATAGACTAACATTAAGATCGTCTTGACTTAATATACCAGTCGCAAATTCCTGCAGAGGCCGGTCTAAGTCTATCCAGAGATCTTTCCAGAAACGGATATCTTGACCATTTCCAATTTTCCAGCGCATAAACACATCCTCCCAGACTCGCGCTAATCCTTTCCACAACGATGAGTCATTTTGCTTACTGATAACATGTCTCTTCAAATCCATTCCTCTCCCATATTTACGTACCAAGACCCGAACCCATATATCTTCTTGCTGGTTCAAAATCCTCCATGCCGGTTTCATGAGGAAAGCCTCATTTTGGACTTGGAGTCTACGTACACCTAATCCCCCCAATATCTTAGGTTGACAAATTTGTCCCCACGAAACAAGATGGGCTTTCTTCTTAATCTTAGAATCACCCCAAATAAATCCTCTCTGGAGTTTCTCTATTTCATTACATATCGAGGAAGGAATTACGTCATGCTGCATGTGATACATGGGAATTGTGCTTAACATTGAGTTTGCTAAGGTAACTCGCCCCGCAAATGACAAATATTGTCGCTTCCACCCTGCAAGACGCTACCTCACTTTATCTAACACCCCATCATAGTTATGCTTTCTGCCACACCCATGGTTCAGCATTGCACCAAGATACCTCCCCAATGAATTAGCCTGGCTGAAACCACTAGCGCTAATAATTTCCTTTTTCAAACCACCGTCTGTATTCTTCGAAAAGAAAATTATTGATTTTTTTCATACTAACCTTTTGTCCTGACATCGGACAAAACTTCTTGAAGCAACTTTGAATTTCCTCTAACTGAGTTAAGGATGCTTCTCCAAAAAGAACCAAATCATCAGCAAACATTTATATAGGCAAATTTCTATAGTGTGAAAGCTAATAGCCACCATAGTAACATATTTTTTTTGGTAACTAGTAACATGTTTTTACATGTGAAAAATAAAAAATAGGTAGTCTACCATGAAAGAAATTAATAGCCTATCATGGTTGAAATTAATAGCCCGCCATGAAAATTAGGTCAATATTACAACAACCTTAAAAATATTCGTTAGCCCTACCATGATATAAATATTTTCATCTCGAATAAGATTACCTCCAATAAAAAATACATGTGATTTATGAAGAAAAAAATGCGTTAGCACATTCTTTAAAGGGTTTTAGAAAAAAATACCTGTGATTTATGAAGAAGAAAAAATGCGTTAGCACATTCTTTAAAATACACATGAGGTATTTTGTCCAAGATAAAAAGATATATAAAGGATGCTAATACCCTCCAATCGTGAAAAGAAAAATGTGAGCAAGTTACCAATCTCTATATGTTTGTATATAATACAATTTTAACAAATAAAAATGGTTATTTTCATCTTATATGGCGAGGGAGCTAAGTAAGATGCGATCTTATTAGAGCTAGTGGATTAATCAAACTAATCTAAACTGAATGAATTGTATAAAAAGATTAAAATCCAAACATAACCTATTATTCTGATTTTTTTTAATTGATTGGTTTGTTTTGATTTTTATTTTCATTTGAAAAATCAATTTGTAAAAAAATTAACTTATTCAATTACACATATTTTTATTTTTGTTTTTAGAACAGTTAACTAAAAATCAATTAAATTGAACGGAATGCTATTAATTTAGTTTACTTTGACTATTCTTTCAAAATAAAATTCATAATTTTGCTTTTACCCTTTTTACCAAATATAAGTAAAAACCAAATAAACAATTCCCGAAGTTATGGGAATACGATTCTTACACGTGATAATAGCATTAAAAACAAATTCCTCACTGTGTACCGGAAAAAAATAAATAAATAAATAAATATTTGCTCGTACAAGGATGACTTATTTGCACCAGAACGAACGCAAAATTCCCAAAACTGAACTCATGCATAGGTGATAGGCTTCAGTACTTCGCGCGAATCACCACTATAAAGAGAAATAAATAAAAAATATGGGATTAGGATTTTTTATATTATAAGATATTATATTATCTTCTACATATATAAAAATGTGTGTGATTAATAATTTTTTTTCTCTTTTCTCTTTTATATAACTCCACATTAATCTCACGTATTTTTATATATGTGAAAAAAGTATTAATCTAATATATATAGAAAAAATTATTCTCATGTTACATTAGACAAGTTTTTCATCCAACACACCCTTTGATAGTTGTGACATTTTTTTTGGTGGTGGAGCCCACATGTTTATCTATATGACGTGAGATAACTTATCTCCTTTAATATGAGATTAATAAAACACGCATATATATATATATAGGGACAGGATATAGTTACCTCCAAATATAATTTATTGTATTTATTGAAAATTAATAATTAATTAATAAATGCGACCCTATAATTTTCAATAAATTATATCCGTTAGATTGACGGAAATCAACGCTGATTAGGTTAGTTGTAAATGTGGTAAATCTTTTTGTGGTAAGTATATCCTTCCCCATATATATATATATATATATATATATATATATATATGGGAAAAATATTTTTCCGGTAACTTGAGATAAGTTTATCTCCGGCCACCTAAAATTACGTCGTTTTATTTATTTATTTTCTTATATTAATTGATTCATCTTTGAGTGACTATAATTCTCTTTTTCTCTCTCTCTTTCTTATCACCATTGATTCATCTTTTTACGGTTATGATTTAATAGCCGGAGATAAATTTATCTCGACTAACTTAGAAACGATAAGTCCTATATATATATATATATTTAATTGACATCAATTTTGTAGTTTTAACATGTGAAGACAAGATGCATATGGGTACAAAAGGGACATGGTACCCCAGTATTCGTTTCTTTTTATCGACGGGTTTCAGTGGAAGAATCCAAAAGGCCATTACTCCCTGCTCTGCCCTGGGCCTAGCTAGTTTATTTTTAGGCCACCCATGACTTCCATAAAATGAAAAAATTGGTTAATTAATTAAATGCAGTGTCCTTTAGCCCAGAAAATGTTGCAATGCTTGTCCGATACTTGCCCCCTTAAATGAACGTTGACACAAAATCTCTCTCTTATTCTCATTTCTTCCACACATTGGATGGTAAAACTTACACAGGATAGCGTGGGTGAAAACGAAACTTCAAATCAAATCCAACCACATAATTTATTTATTTTTTTGAGTGAATTCTATTTTAACGTGATTTTCAAAAAAAAAAATAAAAAAATAGTGGTTTTATAATTTATCATAGGAGTTAGCGTGTGTTCTTTTAAAAGATATAAGTTTATGTTCTTTTAGCAATTATAACTAAGAAATAATATTTCTCTGATAACTTGAGATGAGTTTATCTCCGGCCACCCCAAAACTACGTCGTTTTGTTTATTTATTTTCTTATATTAATTGTTTCACCTTTGAATGGTTATGATTCTTTTTTTTCTCTCTCTTCCTTTATCACATTGATCCATCTTTATACAGTTATGATTTAGTTACTGGAGATAAAGTTATCTCAAATAGCTTGAGAAACGATAAGCCCTTATAACTATATACTACGGATAATACATAAATATAATAGTAAAGTTGTACTTTTTTCACTTTCCACATCAGCGGTCAGCTTCTGAAAAGAGGAAAAAAAATATAATTTTTTTTTGGTACATTGCCATATCCTCCTTCAACCTTCTCCGGGCACCATACCCTTGGGGTACGACCCGTTTGGGCTAGCCCCTCATTGTGACAGTGGGTGCATTAAGCTTCACAACCGGAGAAATGATAAGACTAATCCCCAAACCGAAGATTTTTGGCTTATCCTCTAACCCAAAAATTAAAAAATATAATTTTAATATTATAATTATCGTACTACTCGTAAAAAATAGTTACAATTGCTAAAATGAAACGATCATCATTTGAAATTACAAAAACTTTGTCCCTTTATTATATATCCAACTCCAAGCCAGTTAATCATAATTTATCACACCAAATTAATTTAATAAAATTTATTTTTAGACAAAATATATAAAAGTAAAAATGAAAAATTGTTCTTTTTACTTAGTCAAGTGCATTAGAAATCTCATATCGTAGGAAATTTGGAAAAACAAAGGATGAGGGGCTATAAATAAAAGTCCTCCATCCTTTTAAATATACGAAAATTTCTTCTTCTTTTTCTTATATATATTTTTGAGGGAGTTTTGGGAGGAGTTCTCTTAATTCAAAAAAGGGATAAAATTATTTTCTCCTTATAATTAAAAAGATATTGTAATTTTAGATTTTATAATAATTCCTTTTATTCCTGCCCCATAATTTTTTCTCTAGATTTGTTTGAGAATTTTTCACGTTAAATTTTTGTATTCCTCTTATTGATTTCAATATCCTTTACCAAATAAGGTAAACTAGAAAATCGTAATGCCTAGGGTGAAAAAAAATTGATTTCTTCTATTTTTCCAATAAAGTTATTACATTTGTTTGTATACTCATAATTGTTGAACCAGAGAGTACAATCGCATCTTAATTCTAAAAATTCGCGCTGGTAATTAATTTAGTCTCTGACATATCAATTGGATACTTTAAAATAATTTCTTAATTATGTGTATTTATTAAACTTTAAAAGATCAAATTAATTTATAAGGAACTATGTGAATTTATAGTAGGTGTACCATAAAGAGACTTAAAAAGTTTAAAATAGAGTTTTACGCTTGAAAGATTTTTTAAGGGTAAATGATTACTTCACTTAATGGAGATAAGTTATTTTCAGTGAGTCCAAAATGATGTTTGGGGCGGAAATTAAGGTATTTTTATAATTATAATATATTGCAGGGTTATATTAATCTTTATCATGATAATTTTTTAATCTTATAACTCCAAAATAACATCATTTTGAGCTCATTGGAGATAACTTTATCTTCGCCTCTTCGGTGACCGGAGAAATACTTTTCTTATTTTTTAATCATATGAATTATTTTCATAGTTTGATTATAAAGCTGACAATTATAATTATCCCTCTTAAACAGTTAGTTTAAGCTTGCTGTTTTTTTTTTTTTTTTGTAACAGTTTAAAATCTCTATTTCAAGTTTTCAAAATTTTTTACACACATAACATTTTGTGGGGCCCGCGGCAAAAAAAAAATTCAGCACGCAAAACGAATCTCTATAACATATCACAATCACTCTTCCTACGACATAACTCTAATAAAACCTTTTTTTTTTTTAAACATAGTTTAAGCTTGCTGAAACACGTAAAATATCTATTTCAAGTTTTCAACACATTTTTGAACCGAATAGACCCACGTTAACCGTACACGTACGATAGACTGTGCTGCAAGTTGCAAGCGCTGCCCTATTGGGCCACGACAACTCATGTTAGCTTTTTCTACGCTTACATTCCGATACATACCGTGGGATGAACAGAAGTACAAAAAAATATAAATGATTGCTTCACAAAATATATTTATTTATTTTTGTCAATAATTTAATTTCTAATAGCGAGCATGTCCAAGAGGTAAAATTATTATTTTATGATTAAAAGGTCACTATTCAAATCTGAAAAATGGGAAGGGTTTTTTTTGACTTCAGAATAAGATTTATAACTCTTATTCTTCATCTCAGTCATTGATGGATGGAAATTAACAGTTATCATTTATAGTGTAATTAATAATTAATTAATTAAAATAACTTCCTAAATTATAATCGTTGGATGAAAGAAAATCAACTGTTAAGATAAGGAGTAAGACTTATAAATCTTATTTTGAAGTCAAATGAACTCTCTCCCCTGAAAAATAGTTTCTTTGAAAATATATAAGGGTGAGATTATCTATAAGTATTGTCCTTATTTCATCCTCAGTAGTAGAGGTTTAATAACTAAAGTATATGATAAATTTTTAAAGTTCAAATTTTTTATAACATTATTTTGTGGGTAATAAAACTAGGATAATGAATAAAGAGATTGGCATTTTTTTTTCTTTTTTATATTGAAGATAATAACTTTGAGAAATTTTACTTTCATGTTACATGACATTTACCTTTTATGTCACACTCAAATGAAAAGATGTATCTTTTTTTTATAAATTGGTGGCCCTCACTTTGTTTGTATCACAATATAAGATAACTTCTTTCCTACAATATGAGATAAATAAAGTCCAATAATTTTGGGCTTGTTTGAAATCTATTCTGAAAAATAATATTTTGATTTTCATGAAAAAAAACTTGTTTGATAAGGTCTTTTTATAAAATAAATTAAATTAAAAATTATAACTATTTTATTTTTTAGAATTAAATTTAAAGAACAAATTTAAATTATTATTTTTTATTATGATTTTTAACTTAAAAAAATAATATAAAAAACACATGTTTCTATAACTATTCAAGGGGAAAAAACGTTTATAACACAATTAAACATACTCTTTATCTTGCGGAGACAAATACGAAATGTTAGGTAGAAAAAAAGAAGAAGAAAAATGGGTTTACCCCACTTCAATGTATGTACATTGCATAAGAAACAGTAAATTCATTATTTTAATTTTTAACAATCAAACATGGAGTGAATTTATAGTGGTCCGGGACCACAGAGTATTGGGTGGGACTGAGGTGAGAGAAAGAAAGAAAAAGTTGAGGAGAGACGAGAAAAGAGAGAGAAAATAAAATAAAATAAATAATACATGTGTCAATTTTTTAGTGGAATGACCACGGTGGTCCGGAGCATGTTAAAAAATTCCTCAAACAAGATGTAAGTTTTTTTTTTTTTGAATGATATATTTTCTCGTACCAAATCAAATCAACCGAAATAAGTCTTTGCCGATGTGTAAATTACATGGGAAGCCGTTTCTATAAACTCCAGACTAAAGAAGACCATTGAGTTCCTTCACAATTACATACAGAAGACACAAGCCAAAGTGAGAGAGATCGAGGTCGTTTTACTTGGCGATCGATAAAGAACAGCAATGGGAGGAGGGCATGGAAATAAGAAGGGGTTCTGGAGTGTAGAGGAAGACAGAATTTTAATGGATTACGTAAAGGAGCATGGAATAGGGAAGTGGAACCGTATAGCTAAACTGACAGGTACATATATATATATATACATATATCATGAACACTGGAAAGACTTTGCAGAACATGACGCTTTTATATTCTTCATTAATTCTCTTCCTTAATTTCTTTCTCAATCTGAATGTAGAGTTGAAGAGATGCGGCAAAAGTTGCAGACTTAGGTGGATGAATTATCTGAGTCCTAATGTTAAGCGTGGGGATTTCTCAGACGAAGAACAAGACCTAATTATTCGCCTCCACAAGCTCCTCGGAAATAGGTTAATTTTTTCTTCTCTGATATTATTAGGGAAAGGTTATCTTTACAAAAAATTTGTTTACCGGTCATACACTCTATATTGAAGTATGACCGGTGGTCATACTTAATGTAGTTTGTAAATAAAAAGAGTTTGTGAATATAACATATACTGATTCCCTTGTGGAGTTAATTATGATGATAAATTTAATTAACTAGATTACACACTTAACAATTGAATGATGTGTTTTTGTGTTTAGGTGGTCTTTGATCGCAGGGAGGATTCCGGGGAGGACAGACAACCAAGTGAAGAATTATTGGAACAGTCATTTAAGCAAAAAGCTTGGTGTTGTTAAGAAGGAAAAGAGTAAAGTTTGTGCCCCTCCTAAAACATCTGTTCCCAATGAAGCAGAGTACATTGGTGAAGTTGAAAAGCTCGTCCAAGCAAGCTCGGTTAGTGATCTGAACTTCGAAAGCACTCATGAGGTGATTCTGAGTGATGATTTTGGGAGTACCTTTTGTTTTGCTAATAATGAGCTTAATCTCTTCTCTCCTTACTTGATGGAGTCCTTTGAAGAGTATTTTATTGGCCTTTAGAAAACAGCTTTATATAATGTATGATTAGTTTTTGGTCCATCTATTATTCTTCCAAATTCATTTCACCTTATGCATGTGCCTGCAATTATATATATGTCAACACTCAACGTCACGGTGCATGACAGTGACATATCATGGAGTGGACTTTAGCTTAGCATGAAACACATTTTTTATTTACAAATGGTATATATGGATAGAGTACTATAAAAAATCAACTTTCCTTAATCCTTGCACCGTTTAGCCATTTACAGACTTGAACGAACCAAGCAAAACCTTCCTGTTAGCGTATATGTGCTAAAAATCATTGGAGAGTCTGACTTTTATATTGCTAAGATCTGTTGATTAAATAAATTCATGTTAAAAATACGGGAAAAATGTTTATCCTCTTAAATGACATAATTTATATCATTTCACTCTCATAAAGAGGTGGGACCCACACCTTTTTTTTTTGTCCACTCTATCTCTCCCTTTTTCTATATCTTTCTCTTTCTTAAAATGATACAACTTTACATCCTTTAAAATGGCACACACTTTATCCTAAAAATAAATGTATAAAGTAAGTGTTGGATTGCTGTTCAGTGGGGGAGCCGGACCAAAAGCTTAGGTGGTGCCAAAAAGTTTTAACATATTAAATTATCAAGATATTTATCGTAATTATATAAATTAATCAAAAAAAATTATTATGAATTCTAGCATAGTTATTTAAATTATGTATTAAATAATATCACATAACATTGAAAATTCAAATGAACAATCATTAATGATTATGGGTTCATTTTTTCTGCAATCAGTGTAGATAAGTTATCTGCAGTAAACCCAATACGACGTCATTTTGGGACGGAAATCATGGTATTTTTGTAATTTTAATTTATTCTAGGATCTATGTAGCACCGATACCGACACGGGACACGTAATATGATACGACACGATACTCTGACACGTTAATTCTAAAAAATGTTAGATTTCGACACGTTTTGAGATTAAATAATATTTTTAATTTACGTAGTATATATTATATTTAATATTCAATAATTTAACAAAAAAATGAATCTAATCTATAATATTCATAAATTTTGCAAAGAAACATAACATATCCCAAATATTTATATTAAATTCAATAAAATGATAATCGTAATCCAACGAATCTAACAGTTGGAACTAAAAACTCAACGCAAATCAACATTTGAATCTTTTTTTGAATTTCTATAATGCGTGTTGGAGTGTCGGGGTGTCCGAGAGTGTCGGGAAGAGTCGGACACGACACGTCAGGGTTTTTGAAGTGTCGGTGCTTCATAGTCTAGTATTATTATAGTCTTTATAATTATAATTTTTTAATTTTTCAATCCCAAAGCGACGTTATTTTGAGAGTAAATGCAGATAACTTATATGCATTAAGTGCAGAAATATTTTTCTGAATGATTATATATCAAAGCAAACATATAAAAATGCACTAACCTTTTGCGTAAGCATTTCAAACATAAGAATTTCGCTTTCCTCCCATAGCATGATAAGTAATGAACCAAACATTGTCACAAGGATATGAAAACACACAAATATAATACTTTTCTATAAATTTCACTTTATAATTGAGATATTAACTCTAAATTAAAGCATACAGACAACAATTAGAGTCAAAGGGATTCTCCTTCATTATACTTTTCTATTTACAAAATATATTTTTGTGTGATTCTTCCATCTTTTCATTTCGTAAGCCATTATTATTTCAATCGAAGTCTCACAGAGCTAGCAAGTTGTGCAATAAGTTAGATGAAAAAAAGGAGCAAGAGAGAGAAATCTAATTGCAATTGCAAGTCACAAATTAGGACTTTGAAAGTAATTTTAATTTATGAGCCAGGTAAAAGGATTTGGGTATTAGGTTTTATTTTTCTGATTGAAAAACATAAATATAATTATACTTATTTAGGTGGTGCCAAATTATAAATTTAATTTTTGTTAATTATATATTTACATATAATAAAAAAAAAATTTAAAACCAAGCAAGTGCCTTGGCACCTGCTGGCATAGGAGTGGCTCCGCTATTAGTAAGGATGTAACTCTTTTTACTTATCCCTATCAATTCAAGCATCGTGTGGTTATATCTGACTCCAACCCCATATTGGTCCTGTCAAGATATTGGACTCTCCAACAATCCTTTCCCTAACATCTATCAGATGTAAAGTGTCATCCCGGAAAATCTAACCAATGACAATATTAGCTCTAATAGACTGATACCACATGTTGGATGGAAAACTTATTATTAGGCCAAAAGTTATAGGGGTTTGTTTTTCTCATATTATATGGAGAAAATAAATTCTTTTTACACACATATCATAAAAATGTGTGCCACTCTTTTTTTCTTTTTTGTTTTTTTGTAAATAGGTAGGTCTCTGACATGAGATTACAATTCTTCCACCACATAAGATTTATTTTTTCCAAAATTATAATACTTAATCTGGCGGTGAAAATCTTTATACTTATTCCTACCAGCCCAAACGCCATGATTTGATCGGATTACAACCTCACATTTGGTCTTTGCAAAGACAAAATATTAACCTCTCCAAAAGAAAGTATTTTATAAGTGGAATCAAATAATTTTTTTTTTTTTTGGAAAACTCAAATATAACTTGAGTGAATACATGATATGAAATCTATCTTGGTCTTTAAGTTTTGAGTTTGTTTTTTTTTTTTTTTTTTTTTGGTTTTTTAATACAACGGTAGCAATGAAATTTGAATTTATAACTTATATACAAACTACACAAATCCCTCAAAACTAACTCAATCCTAATAAGTTATGCTCTGAGTTTGAATCTACGACGGCAATATTATTATTATTATTTCTAAAAAAAATCTCCGTTGTAAAATCTAAAAATTGTTATTTTATTTTGTTCTTCTAAAAATGGTCTATTTCTATTGTCAAGTCGTACAAGTTACAACTAAAAAACTGATTACTCACCTCCAGCTAAATTTGCCAAATTGTTGTAAGAAAGCAATACGTCAAATCCTTCTTGCAACATCTACATGTCATATAGAAATCCATTCTGTAACACTTTTAGTCCTAGATATCGGAGTGCCACTAACAAGAAGCTCCGCATCTTCATTTTAATACACATCGTCGTTCAAAACTATGCCTTTCATCTTAAGTAAATGATGGTAATGGATAAGTAGTGTTCCTTATAATTTTACTGTAATAATGTTAAAAAAAGTACACTAAATCGTGTGTCAAGCTAATGATTTCAAAATATTAATATTAAAAGGTTAAATTTGTATGCAAGTCATATTTAATATTACCTCACTTTATTAAAAAAAAAAAAAAACTGCAACAGATTCACTCACCGTTTTTTATAATTTAACACCATTTTAAAAAATAGATTGTTGAAAGTTGCGGAAAATAGGTATAGACCAAAAAAACTTGGACCACGCAATTAAAAAAAAAAAAAAAGACGTCTATTTAGAGCTCAGAAACGAAACTAAATCTTGCATACACAAAATGTACTGAAAATTATTCTCTAAAACGTTATTTTTTCTTTTCTTTTTAATTTTTTAATGTTAAGGACATGTAACTAATTTTTAATATTTACCCCATTATTTTCTTAAATTGGGAAAATTTTGATTCTAAAATTTGAGAAAACTTTGATTCTAAGGGTGAAAAGGATTTTGAAAGGTTTGATAAAAATTCACAATTCTTATATTCAGAATAATTCAGAATTCTTTTTTCTTTTCTTTTTTAAACTCACAAATAAAAAAAAAACATGGGTAAAACATTTTTGTTACTTCTCTTTCCCTTCTAACTTGGACTCCGAAGCAAAGCCTAAAAATACAACAGAACAGCTATCAAGTGTTTTAGTTCTGTCGTTATCAAAACAGATTGCCTTTTTCGTAATTATATAAGTGGTCCTTTATTTTGTTTGACGTTGATCGAAAATGGGATGAATTGGTGTTGCAGAATGGGAAATTTCTATAATACTATTGTCTTACCCACTTCTTTATAGATCCCTCCAATACAAATTAAATACGTTGATGACATGAAAAAGAAAAAAATATATATTAAAAATAAGTGTTTAATTTTCAATGACAGTAATACATATTATTATTGTACCAAAAATGAGCTCTGCATAATGGGCTTTACAAGTGCGCTGTAGCCTGGCACACACGGCAATTGGGATATTGACAATTTACAATTTTTTAGTGAAAAGTCAGGCTGAACAAAAAAAATTATACCAAAATCCGCGTTTTAGGACAACCTAGTGGGAAAGTTATTAGGATTGGTTCAATGAGAAATTTTGATAAGTTGTATTATATTATGTATTTAATTTTCATTTGTACAAAAATAAAAGACGAGCTAGCGAGTCTTTGCCAAGTTAAGAAAAAAAAAATTAATACCCATTCAAATGTCTTTTTGCAGTAATTCCTGATAGGAAATTATATATTATGTCAAATTTTTGTTAACGAGAGGATCCAAATCCTGATAGGAATAATATATTAGGAGAACTAGTGGGTGTGTTTGTGTTCCACACTTTTGCTTTAGCCCTATCGATGCTGAAAAATAGAGAGACGAAGGACGATTAAAAAGAGCGTCCTCTAAAAAGATGTGCCGCATGATTGGATGCTTTGTAACATTAAACATCCTTTACTTCTTATTTTAATAAAAAAAAAATATTTTCTTTTTGTATAATAATTATATATTATCATGTTATTATCTTTCGATTTATGTGTAAATTTTTTTTTTTTAATAAATATGGGGTTCGCCATTAATTGAGTCACAATATGAGAATATTTTCATACAATATGAGAAAATCAAATCCTTTTCATTATGATTAAAAAGCGAGAAAAAATAAAATCTTCCTACAGAGTGTATTAAACATCCTTTATTTTTTAATAAAAGGAAAACATTATCTTTATAATAATTCAATTATCATGATCTTCGATTTCAATTTGTGTGTAAAGTTTTTTTTTCAATATACTTCTTATTAGTCAATGAAGAATAAACAAATCTTTTAATAATGGGTTTTTGATTCATCATTTTTTTAAGGATTTTATATATATTTTTTTTCCTATGAAGAAAAGACAAGTTAAATAATAATAAAGTTGAAAAGGCACACCATTCAATGACTTTGCCTTGTATTTAGTAGTTGCATGACATTAATTTTGTGCCTGCAATATAATTGATATTTATCCCTTTAATAATTACATAAAATATAAAAGAAAAAGCGACCCCACAACCAATAAGATAGAGCAAGATAAGTTATCTGGAAAAGCAAATCATCTTTACTTAGAAAAACAGCACTTTTCAAAAACAAAATTGTTAAAATGTCATCTGAATAATAAAGGGTCACTTTCATTTCTATTTTACAAAACAGTTTTTTAGTTTTTGAAATAAAAAAATTAAAAAATTCATTGGATAAAATCTATTTTATAAAAAATATTTTGAAAATTATAATTGTTTTTTTAATTTTTAAAATCAAATTTATAGAATATGTATAAGTTATTTTTATTTTCTGTTTTGATTTTTAACTTTCAAAAAGAAAAACATAGAAAATAACTGTTTCTATAATTATTTTATAAAATAATTTTAAAAATAAAAAAACAGAACACAATCTACAGACCCAAAACTTTCCAAAATATCATGTGTACAAATTCGTTACAGTAAGTAGCGAACTTTATTTGCTGATATGACATATTTTTTGACCTAGTTTGCTATTGATAATAGCAAAATATGTGAAATATCCTAATTCACTATGCACCTAATTCACTGTGTTGGTAACAATCCTTTCATAAAAATTCATTTAAATTTACACTTTCTCTCTCTTTCTTTTCTAAAGCTTTTTTCATTCAACTTTTTGTTTTTTTCATGGAAAAAATATTTATCATTTTAAATGACACAATTTACGTCATTTCACTCTCACCAAAATGTGAGACTCACACCTTTACTTTTTTGTCAACTCTTTCTCCTACTTTATCTATTTCTTTCTCTCTCTTAAAATGACACATATTTTACCCATTTTTCATTCAACATTTTGTTTCATCCAAAGCATGACATTACTCTCACCTAGTTCGCTAGCCAGTCTAATGAACTTATACGAGATTGACAGATGTCCTAACATTATTCAAAGCAGACTGACATTTCATGTAGTTCACTATTATAAGTAGCGAACCGGGTCTAGAAACATGCCACATTTGCAAATAAAGTTTGCTACTTGAAGTAGCGTAACTTATAGGCGTGACACTTTTGAAAATTTTACTATTTGTGTGGCTTTTCGACAATTTTTTTTTATAAAGGTGGCAAATTGGCAATTTGAGCTTACGTAGTTTTGATTTCATTATCGATCGGCCAACCGAAGCAACATGTTTGAAGTCACTATTAGTCATAGAGGAAAAATAGAGGCAAGAAGAAAAACAAATGCAAAAAATGAGAGCCGGAGATAAACACACAGCAAAGTTTAATGTGAAAAATCTCTCCTAAAATAGAGAAGTAAAAACTACGGGATATGTAACATCTCTAGGGATGGCAAGGGCAGTGAGTGAATGCCGGTGCAAAAGAGGCACGAACAATCATGCTAAATTTTGCAATTGGAGGGTACATGAATGAATTCAATCAACACCTGAAATAAAGGGATTATAAAAACTGTGGAGGTATGGTACCATATAGTTGGGGATAGCATATAAAAATTAATTAGTGCTACTTATATTAACAGGATACATTTACTTTTCGATAGTCCGGAATGGAAGAACTCTATAGTCAATCGTACTTAACATAAACAAATATTATTGAGTCATAATCAAGCATGGATGTTGCAATAGATTCCTTGGTGAGGGAGTCATAGCCTTTGTAGCACCTACACTTCAAAAAACCTGAAGTGTTGTGTCAGACACTTCCAGACACCTCGACACTCTAACACGCTCCGATATTTATAATATTTGAAATTTCAATACATGTCATAAAAAAATTGATGATATTTTACCAAAATATTTTAATAAAAATTAAAAATGGATATCAAAGAAATCTCACCGGAGTGTATAAGATTTTCTCAATTCAAAAATATAATAATAAATATTTACATCTTATGTTTCTTTGCAAAATTGATGGATATTATAAGTTTATTTATTTATTTTTAAATCTCACTAGAGTGTATAAGATATTTTCAATTCAAAAATATAATAATAAATATTTACATCTTATGTTTCTTTGTAAAATTGATGGATATTATAAGTTTATTTATTTATTTTAATTATTAAATATTAAATATAACATACACAACATAAACTAAATATTATTTAATATGAAAAGGGCGTTCGAGTGGCGAATACACACTTTACAAAAGGAAGGACTTCAAAGCAATGAACATAAGTATAAGGGTTCAAAACTTAAATAAGATCAAACCTGGTATACCTATTGTGTCTGGTTCATGCTCCTAACTTTGTTTCTGAGCATTGTTGAAATTGAAAGCTCCTTGTTAGATTTAGGAACATTGATTATTGTGTCAGTGTTCCAACACAAATTCATCTAAATGCCATGTTCTTCAACTAATTTTCCAAATTACCATGCAGGCAAGGTCGATTGCAGCAGTAGCGAATTATGCATGATGATGTGTCAGAAAGTTAGTGGTGTCAGAGTTCACTTCTGACACAGGCGAACTCTGTTTTTTAACTAAGTCCGCTTGCCATGTAAGCGACCTTCATTTTTTTATTTATTTTTTTTAAAATTTGATACTTGTTATCCACTAAAAATGTGACACGTCAGCAAACCAAGTTCGCCTGTGTCAGAAGCGAATTTGCCCCCATGGTAGATTGTGGGAAATAACATTATTCGCATGACATTTAGGTAAAAAAATTGATAAAGAATGGTATTTTGGTCATTTACCCTTAGGGGGCGTTTGGTATGGGAAATTGTTTTAGAATAGTAGGGAAATGTAATAGATAGAGAAATAATTGGAAAGATGGATAAAGTGAAATAGATAGAAAAATGTAAAAAAAAATTGTTTGGTGAGGGAAAACTTTATTGGGAAAATTATGTAGCTTTATGAAATCAACAGTGCATTAAAAGTGAGATAACCGGTTTTCCGAAAATCCCACCTTCAAATTGGGTTTTTGAACAGTGCGGATATCTATCTTTCTCATAAATCCATACTTCCTGGATAGATGGGTTTTTGGAGAAATATGTTGAAACAAACATGGTATTTCTAAAAGCCATACTTGAGAAAGATAGATATCCTTCAAAATACCTCCCAACCAAACACCCCCTTAGAATTAATAGTGCTTGTACAAAACCGAAATAAAGCACACACACTTTAAACTGGGAATTCAACTTTGATGCAACAAAAATGTTTTATATTTATGTAAAATGATATACTATTATATTATTTAATAATATTAATATTTTATGTAATTATTAATACAACTAATATATTAATTAATACCTCAACATATTATTAAATAAAAAAAAAAGCTTAACCTCTTAACAGCTTGAACTGTATATAAAGTCCGCGTGGTTTAATTTTTTTGTAAAATCAATTTAAAAAAAATGATTTTATTCATACATAAAATTACCTTTTTTATATTTTTCTTAAAAACAATCCTAATAAGAGGATATGATATGATATGAGTCATATGACGATATGCTTGCGAAAGGAGAAGTGCAAATAAAACTCTAATTTCGTTTTCTTCAGCTAATCCATTCACTCAATTCACTTCATCTTCATCTTCATCTTCATCTTCACTGTAATCTCATCCCTGTTTTCTCCTTCTGACTTTAGCTACCTTAATCACTTCTTTTTCTTCACTCTAATTCTAATATTATATATTTTTTTTTTGTTCTGTTTCTCTTCTACAGGAATTCTAACCTAGTATTTGAGTGGCAGATGCGCATGATAAAAACATGGCCACTCAATCGGCACCTCCTCCCACTCCCACCGCTACCGACGAAAACCTTCGCAACCAAGGTTCTGATCTCTTTTCTCTCCTTTTCCCTCTGCTGCTAACTTTTATTCATTTCAGCTCTCTTATTATCGATTACTGTAGGATCCGTAATTGCTTCCCTAGTCAAATCGGATAATTTTTCTGATTCTACTTTTCACTTTGAATAACGTCTTTTTTGCTTTGTTATATTCCTGTTCTGAGTCACATACGTAATTTGATAGCATAGTATATACTGTCAATTAAAATATTTATTGTTATCATTTTTTTTTTTTTTTTGAACTCTTCTTATCCCTGATAGCACTCACATGACTAACTGATAATCTTGCACATAGAGAATTTTTCTCTTTTGGAGGGGTAATCTTTTGCTTGATGTTGAGCACAATTTCAATTTTATTTTTATTCTATTCAATGATACAAAATTATTGTACACGATTACCTCTATACACTTGTTTTCTTGTCACTCTCACGCACAAATTCTCATACACTGCAGTGCTGTTAATACCAATGCCTTATTGATACCAGTGCTGTGCTTTCTGTTATTCTAATCCAAAAAACCAGGGAAGCTAGAATTTTGTTGTGTCTTTTAAGAAGCAAATAAATCGTAATTTTCTTAGACATGTTTAACCTACGTATGGATTACATGGAAAAGGGAAACAGTGAGACAGGGAAGATACACAGAAAATGTAGTTTACAAACGAGACATTGAATAATTATAATACAAAACCTTGACATAGCAATTCAATATATAAACTATAACATACTAATTCCCTTAACTTTGAGTGCAGTAGTAGTAGTTTTTAACTTAACCAAGAAAACACATAATAATTTATTATATTTTTCTTATACCAAAGTATTTTGCTGCCTTCATCATTTTATTGTACTGTTTGCTATTGAATGTCTCCATGCCAAATTAGATTTGCTATCATATTGTTTGAGTAAGTTGTAAGCTGTATTGTTTTGGAATGATAAAATTGATTTGTTAATTCTCTTTTTTGAGGTTTAGGTGCTGAAACTGTGCAACCAACAAATGTAGATCAGCAAAATACCAGAGAGGAGCCTGCTAAAGAGAGTTCAACTACATCAGTCTTTGTGAACTCACAACCATTGCGGGAAGAACAAGTTCAGAATGCTGTAAAATTTCTATCACACCCAAAAGTTAGAGGTTCACCTGTCATCTACAGGCGATCATTTCTGGAGAAGAAGGGCCTTACGAAGGAGGAGATTGATGAAGCCTTCCGGCTTGTACCAGTAAGCTAGTTTTTTTTTTTTTGTTAAATTATTTTATCACTCACTCAATTTTCTAGACTTCTTTTCACATCCAACCAATTGATTATCAGCTAATCATATTCCTGTATGTTCATCTGTTTTAATTCTTACCTTTGGTTCAAATCACAGGATTCAGCTCCAACTGTGCAGACATCTGGTGTAAATCAAGGTGAAATGTCTAATATTGAAGTTACAGTATGGTTTTCTTTGTTTTCGTTACTGCTTCAGTTACATTTTGAACATGGTTTATTGTAATTCTGACAGATGGACAATTGAAATCATCATCAAACATTCAGCAACAAGCCCAACAACAAACTTTGCAGCCGGGTTTACCTGCTTCTACTGGTGTTAATACTTCATCAGGAACCTTATCACGCTCCAGATTTCACTGGTCCCATGCCGTTATTGCAGTTGGATTACTGGCTGCTTCAGGTGCTGGAACAGTTATAATAATTAAGGTATTATCACCAACTGTTATTCATTATGCCATCTAAATTGGTATCTTAATAGTTGAAAAGGTGACCAAACTGCAATTCAAATGTTGAATCAATAAGCTAATTTTTGAATTGTGAATTGGGATCCAATCATAGATGCAAAGATACAATGAAAAATAGCTTGAAATATGTTGAGATATATTGTCCCAGATTGGTTGTATGAGCCAACTATGTGGAGTTTATAAGGCCTTGGGCACTCCCACCCTTTGAGCTTAAGCTTTTGGGTTGAAGTTGTTCTTTACATGGTATCAGTGCCTTGTGTCACGGGTTCGAACCTCGCCGCCCCCACTTTATTTCTAGTGGAATTTCTTTCTTCGCACAGGTAGGTGGGCCTGTGCATTGTCCACCCTTCAAGCCCAATGGGCTCTCGTGTGAGGGGGCGTGTTGAGATATATAAAAACCATTAATGTAGCCTCACCCAACAACTTAAGCTTTTGGGTTGAATTGGTTCTTTACAAAATATATCATATAAATGATGTAAAATGCTTAATTCAATAATTTTAAATTAGGAATTGACAAAACAACTTGACCATAACTCTTACACGGAATAAAATAATAAGCCATAACTGACTCGAATAAAATGGTTGCGTGAAGCCTATGATTCAGAAGAACCAAAATAGAGCGCTAATATAACCAAATAAGGTGCATATAGAGTGAGCAAGTGACTGTGTACTGTGAAGCCTTTGTTTCTAATGAATGAAAAAGTGCAATAGAATAGTAAAATATGATGTATAGAGTGTGTGAGTATCTATGTGAATCCCTTGTCTTGGAAGAATGAAAACAGAGCAATGGAATAATGAAATAAGGTGCATTTAGTAGCGCTTTTGTAGTTTATTTTCATTTAACAGTTTAAGCTTGTCTGACTTTTTGATTTCTTTTATGAGAATTGGCGAAAACAAAGAATAATGATAATAATAATAATAATAATAGTAAATAAAAAATTAATGAGTCATTGAATCGTGTAATTTGTATCGGTGAATCACATGATTCATAGCCTTTTCTGATTAATCTCATGATACAAAGGGCTGGCTTGCCGAATTGTGATATTTGAATTGCAAATCGGAAGATTTTTACAACTATGCTGTGCTATGGACAGTTTGTTATTGACATTTTATCATTTCTTGTGTTTAATATATTGCCACGTGCACAAGTTTGTTTGATCCTCACTGAACTTTTGAAGCATGCTCCATGTTTTAGAATTCCATTCTTCCTCGGTTAAAATCTTGGATACGCAAGGTCGTCTTAGATGAAGAAGGTGAACAATTCATGAAATCTGACAAAAAACCGACGGTGGTGGAAGAAGCTGCACAAGCTGCAAAATCAGCTGCAGCTGCAGCTGCAGATGTGGCAAGAGCAAGCCAAGAAATGCTGGCTTCAAAAGGTGAAGGTGGGTTTAATAGAACTTCAATTTGCATGTTATAAAATGTCTTTGATATGTTTTAATGTTCCTACTCTCCCTAGATGGCTTTTATTTATTGGAAATGGCTGTAGTTGTTGCTGCATCTGGTTTTATACATTGCAGAGAGGAGACACTTTGTGGAAGTTGTGAGCCTTTTAGAAAAGCAAGTACAAGAAATGAAGTTAATGACAAATGCAATAAGAAGATTGGAAGGTAATTGAGATTTCCATTTAATCTATTGGGGTGAGATGAGAAATTTCGAATGCTTTGAATATTTTATATACGGTTTGAATTATGATTTGCCAATAGCGCCTGTATATTTAACAAGAATGCATTTAGTTGTGTAATTGGGGAACTTGTGAATTTATAACCCCTTCAGAATGCATCAAGGCATATGATATGGATGTTTTGGCTCATGGTGACCAGGAGCTTTGACAAATTTTATGTGCATTTTAACTATTCTCGCTGGATTCCTAGCTTCATGAATCATGACTTTGTCAGGAAGCTCTATTATTCCCTTGAATTCAACTTTCATACAATCATTTTAGGCTACCTGATAACTTTCAGTGGCTTATCATGTCAGAAATTCCAGCACATTTATGCTGGAGGTTTTTACCAGTTACTTAGAATATTGAAGTTCTTGTTGAATATCTGTTTCTGCCAAATTATTGGACAATATAAACCTTCTAATGGAGTCTCTGGTTCAGGGCAAGAAGATCTCCGAGTCAGTCAAACAAGTTCAAAGGTCAGATATAAATAGATTTAGATGGGGACCGTCTCAGGATCTTTAATGAAATTTTGACACACCTTTTCTTATCCTCATTTGAGTTGTCTAAAATAAGTTTTTGACTCTTGTCAACTGTAATTTTTTTAAATATATGCAGCAACTGATTGTGAATGGCAAGGCGGACTATGACTCACGTTCAGGTTGTTATATTGGTAACTAAATCTTAATTGATTTTATCTTATCTTCTGAATTATTACCTTTAATTAGAATGTCATGTGCAGTGAGATCTTTATCCCCACCTGCATCTGTTGAACCAGCAAGTGCTCCTCATCCAAAGTCGTATATGGAGGTAGTAAATTTCTTGCTTTTATAATTATCTTTTTTTGTAACTCTCCCTCCCTACATTGCCTTTTATTTATGGGTTATATCTGAATGTTTGTCATTTTCAGTCATGCCTTGAAGGTCACTTTTACAATAATCAAAATATAACATTTATGCATTGAATACTTTTGGATTTGCGCTTTAGCTTTGGATTATAACCCAATGTCCCTTTGAGTTGTGCTTCTGAAAATGCCCAAGTCAGCACAGCTAATTTGGGTATTCATGATTGAGATTTTCACTAGGAAGATGAAATTGTGATTATAGTCTATTATACTGTTTTTTGGTTTGTCAGTCCTTGTTATTACAATCTTGAGTGTAAGTTGCATAGTTGATGCCTAATTTACTCTATTTGCTTTGCGTATTAGTTAAGTAAAGTATTTAAGAATTAACAGTATTTGCTTCCAATGAGATTCTCCATTTTTCTAATTACGAAATAGTTTCAGTTATGTGATCCTTCATGAGAATTAGTTCCTGCGATAAGGCCTTGCAACACACAAGTTTTTCAAGAAGCCTCGAACTTAGTATTTCCTTGCTGTCTATAAACTAATCTGCCAGCTAGCCAAAAACATTTTGGGCCTTTTAAGTATATGGGATCTGAAATTACCAATTGTTTAAAAGTTAATTCTATTGGTAATGTAATAAATTTACCTGTAGATTTGAACCTGCTCTACCCTGTAGCTCAAATTAGAGAAGTCAATTTTTTGTCAATGCCCATTAAGCAGCAAACTGATACGCCCTAGCCCCAGTTAATGGCTAGGAGGAAGAGAAGTGGACTGCATTAAAATGGGCGGCTGATTGAGCAGACTGGTTGCATGTGTTGTAAAAGAGGAATAGGTTGGAATTGGAAGGACTGTCACTGCCCTCACAGCAGAGGAAAAGACAAAGTTTGTTAACAGTCAGGACAGCTGCTGTGATGACATTGGAGAGGGAAATGTGAATGGGAGTGCGATAAAAAATTAGGCTAGATTTGAGAGCTTTTTTTGAGGTGTGGGGTGGGTGGGGGATTCTCATTCTCTGTGCTTCACCGGACCCCATTGTTATCTTTATTTTCTTTTTCTGCATTTTTCTTGTGAATTCTGTGTCTGCAGAGGTCTATCTATGAGTAAAGGAGCTAGTCTCCGATATACCTATAATTTCCAGTTCCTATCTCAAACACTTCCTAACGGCTTGCATGGTGGATCTGCATGCTGCAAACATTGAATAGATACACTTTTAGCAATGATTCCACAACAGGTTGAACTGGCCAATTCAGTCTGAATGATGTGTCTTTTTTGTGGAATCTTTCTGCCTCTAGTAAACGCATCCAGTTTTGAGAGGACATTCTCTCAAAATTTTGCAAAGATTTAAAAGTTCTCTCATATTCAGCAGCTCATGTAGTACATGAATGAAAGTGTTCACTACCTCAGTTTTGACAACTACGTAGTAGTATTTAATAATTGTTTATATTTTCTTCATATTTGATGAAATAGGTAGTGTTATTTATCTTCCTTAATAATTACATGATTTTGTTTGACTTTTACAATTATTTTTTGCAGATAATGGCCATGGTCCAAAGAGGGGAGAAGCCTTCTAACATTAGAGTAAACCTTCATACTTTTTAATCTGGATAAATATAGTTGGTTGCTAAAATCATATTCCTCATTTATGCACCATTGAAATAAAGTTATAGAAAATTTGGTTGAAGTGAAAGTAATTAAAGTTTTTCATGGGAGGAGAGGTCTTCCTGTGGAGTAAAAGATTATGGTGTGCAAATAATATTACTCTTCTATATTGGGTTTACCAATTTTATGTGACCACTGTTACTTTTATAAAATACTGGGTTTTAATGCAGGATATCAATGATTTACCCCCGAACCCTAGTCAACAACCATCAAATCCTCGCTTAGTGCCTAGATCCAAGGTTTATTACAATGTGCTTTGCATTTCCTAAATGTTATAGGTTTAAGTTTTTGATTTGACAAGTCTCAATTTTTTGAACATTAGTTTGGTTCATCTTTGAGTATTTTCTGTCAATAAACTCATCTGCAGCATGATGGTTTCTAGATTTTTGTAGTCTGATTACTGACCATATTTGTGAATATGACGTGTCCTGCAATTGTATCATCAAGGAAAAGATAGTTGATCTAGTGATAAATTTAATTTCTAGATTATGTTTTGCTAACATAATATTTAAACTTACAGAAGCTTTAAATTCTATGGCAACTTTATAATTAGCTACTGCTTGAAAACGTCAAATTACTAGGATAGATCTAAATTGGACCTTATTTTCTTTAGAAATGAACACAAGTGTGGGGGACTATATGATTTTTATACTGGGCCATTACATCTGATATTAAAGTTTATTTAAGCTAAGATAGGAAAAAAGATTTGCAGACTGTGGAAAAATGAACAACTTTTATGTTACATTTGTTAGGATACGTAGCTAAATAGGTGGTTATCTTGTTTTAATCTGAGAGATATAATTTGAATTGTGTTATATTGTGGCTTCTAATTAACCCCTTAGAATGATACAAACATGAAATGTGTATGTGTGTGTGTGTAATTTATGCATAACCCCTTAGAATGATACAAACATTAAACAGTCATTTATGCATAATTCCTAATATTCCTTTCTCAGTGGTATTGTTTCATATGAATCTTATTGTTTGCTTCAATTTCTCCTGGGTAGCCTTGGGAGGTTAGTCAGGTGCAAAACACGTCTACCCAATTCCTTCAGTCTCAAGTAAATGGTGAAGACTTGAATATCAAGGTCCAAGATGCCATTCAATTAAATGGGGATGACCAAGTGCCCTGGTGGCAGAAGAAAAATGTCAGAATCAGAGAGATTGATAATGAAAATGAGTATAATGGAGCACCTCATGGTGCTGCATCCAGTCAGCAGCCAATCCAACGTTTGTGGGTTCCTCCACAACCTCCCCCCATAGTGATGCCGGAGGCTGCAGAAGCAATCAGACGCCCAAAGGCGGTGGTTCAAAAGGAAGAGACATCAGATAATCAGTCAGTAGCTCATTCTTCAGACATTTCTGATGAGGTACATAGGATCCCGAAACAATCGGAATCTGAAGGTGCAGTAGAGGGCATTGGTGTCAGCTCAATTCTCAGCTCTGGTGAGATACAAGAAGACTATGAAGTCAAGTATGAAGAGAAATGAAGGTGAATCATGATCCATCATGAAAAACAAGAAGTTGGAATTTGAACCTGAGGTAGTCCCAAATTTTAGATAAGCTGGAGACCATCTTGTTTCGTAATCGTATTCTGTACTTGTGAAGCGGACATCAATACAAGATGCAAATGGTCGTGTCTTTTTCTGAATGACTATTGCATAAGTATGAATGCACTATTCTATGTTTTATTATATGTTACAATTTATAGTTTGAGTGCACAAATACCGATATGGAATTCGATAATATTATCATGTATTCTTATATTTAAAATACCTAAAAACGATTTATTCTTCTGCATTGTTGCAAAGAAATTCAATGACAAACTAATGGTAATGCAAAGGAAAAATCTGACCGATGTTTTAGAAAAGAAAAAAGAAAAAGGTCTCGTCTTATAGAGAATTTCATTTCAAAGAACTGCTTTTTTTATGAAAATTTGTGACTTGTGGCATATCAATATTCAAGCTGTACCCTAAATCTATTCTACCTGTACTAAGGAACACGTTTTATAGTCGCTAAACTTACCGCTTTTGTATATTATGTGAATGTGCTTTATAATTGTACTCAACGCGTCCACGATGAACATGGATTTTTTAATTTATGTTTGGTCATTTGCTTCAGGTAGCTTGTTTGCATCATATCTAGTTTTACTCTTTTAGGCTTCTTGGAGATATATATATATTTTTTTTCATTGGATATTTGTATCCATTCAAAGAACTTTAAAGATGTTTTACTTTTGGGGATTATATCCCTCATGTTGAGGAACCATTTTATTGTCATGTTAAGAAAAAGATAAGATATATATAGTATGAAAAATAGTGATGGGACACTTTATTTAATGAATTGGTTTGTTTTTTTCTGAACAATAAGTTTTTTGATTTCTACAACATGATATATATATTTCCCTTTACTTTTACATAACAATATTGGGATAGGATATTCTTAATACCAAAATCTTCTACTACCAACTCACTACATATCTAATCACCATTGGATCAACCTTTTATCTTTTTTCAAAAACTTTTTAGCATTCTTTCTCTTTAATTCAATGGTGATTAGATAGATAGTAAGTTAGTAGTATAAAATTTTGGTAGTAAGAATATCCTTCCTCAACAATATTATCAGTTCAGTTATTCACTTATTCTGTCATATATGAACCTTGAGCCATGACATGGCCTTTTGGGTTATATCCGTGTCTAATTTTGTTGCTCAAAATTCATAGATCTATCTAATACAATTGAAATTTTAGTATTTTTTTTTATTTGAACTAGGTTTGATTAGACTTGAATTAAGAAAATAGATGGACATATTTCTAAAGAGAATTTTCACTTCAAACCTTAAATATTTTTAGTATATTATAAATTGTTTTTATATCCTTTGTTTTGGATGAGATTTTTACATCATGATATGAAGTGTAGTACTTCATACTTTAGATTACTTTACACCGACAAAAATGACTATAACCTAATTGATTGAACCATATATGACCTATCGGTCAACTACCATTTAATAACACTGAATCGCGTCCTATTAAAAAAGTCTATAGTTCATCAAGAAATCCAGTAGCCCTAGTAATAGCACAATAGCAACAGTAGCCTTCATGTTTGACGTTTCATTTTAAAAAATGTGCAATTCATTGCTAAGTTTAACTCCTCCTTTGATTATTGAGATTAATATTTCAATAATTTTATCTTTTATATAGTGTATGTGGTCAATATGAGATCATACAAGAAAAAGAAAAAGAAAAAACATAAACATTATATATTTGGAATAAATTATTCTACCTATTTTTTTTTTCTGCTTATATTTATCTACCACTCTAAAATATTATTAGATCAGAATCTCAATTAATATTTTTTTCTTCTCTTTTTGAGATTCTGATCTAACGATATTGAAGAGTGGTGGATAAAAATAGGTAAAAAAGTAAATTGAATAATCTATCCCTTGTATATTTATGTGTATGTATAGGGTAGGAAATAAAATTATATAAGTGATTATAATATTTGGTAATTTTGACCGATTGCAGGCAATTGACAACGTGGGACAGAATCTGGTACATTCTATCACGAACAAGATAAAAAAACAAAAGATTTTTTATTAAAAAAACAAACAAATGAGAGGCGGTTTGTTTGCATTCACGAAATTCCAAATTGGGAAGATCAAGCATCTTATTGATTCTTAATTAAATAGATCCCATTGTTAACTCGTAAGTATTACTATTAACTTTTACCTTTGTACATAACTTCAATGGAGATTTAGTAGAGGAAAAAAAAATTTATCCGGGAATCTCGATTTTCGGAAATATGATGAAAACATTCAGTTTATGATAATATCCGAAAATTAAAAATTTAAAAAAAATCAGTTTCCCGAAAATCTTAGAAAATATAACTAAAGGATAAAATTTTAAAGTTAAAGTGATTAAGTAATATATATTTAAAGTGATTTTAATCTATTTAAATTTCTAAATAAATAAACCTTTACTTGTTTATTTTAAAGATAAATCAATATTACGCCTTAACCAATCAATTCATTTCTTACTCACTTTAAATTGTGTTGTATAACAAAACCCACGATGGGAAGATAATGCATTTTTATGTGTTGGGTACAGTAAGATTTAGACAGATTTTATTATTTTAATCCAATACGTGTGCTCCTCCTTATGTGATTCACGATTGTCTCGTTTCGTTAGAAAAACATGGAACATGTGGAAAAGCACTAGACGAGTGCATATTTATCATATCTCAATCGAGCTCAAATATTCAGTGTTTGAACCCCATTTTTATCTTTCGATTAGGTTTGAGCTTTAATTAAGAATGAATTGCTACGCTTAAGTTCGATTTCGAGCTCAACCTGATTTATAATTTTGTAAATTTTAAAATTCTAAAGCATTTGACTAAAATTAATTTTAATTAATAGAATAAGTTTATTGAATAAGATTTTTTAATATGAGTTTATCTATAATAAATAAAAGTGTATTTATTTTAAATTTAATATGAAATATATTACTATCTTTACTTATTAAAATTTTAAGAATAAGTATACTCTTATTCATTTATTTGAAAAATTCCTTTAAAAAACTTTGTTCGAGTTTATTAAGATTCAACTAATAATTAATAATTGAATAATTTCAGATATGAAAACGAAAGAACTTAAACGAGTTGGAGGAGAAACGGTAGAATTATGCGGCCGCTGAGATTTATTTAATATTCACCTTGATTTTTAAAATATCAATATTTATAAAGTTAAGGGTAGCTCGACGGGCAAAGTTGAGAGCACCGTTGCTGTGTTCACGCTCGAATAAATCTTTGATATCATTATTGTACTGAAGATTTAGTACATTTCATCAATAAAAATATTACATGTTAATTAAAATTTTTTTTTATCAAATTTTTTCTCTTTTATCTGATGTGTAGTGCTTCCATTGATAGGATGCACTAAATCTAAATGAGCAGTAGCACCAAAGATTTATTCCCGGGACTTGATCTTTAACTCAAGAAATTCTGGAATTTTTGGGTTCAGAAAAAAAGTCTCTTCTTTTATGGGGGAATTAATTTCATTCTTTCTATGTTGAATGAAGATACTTTCCATATTTTTATAAAAAATAAATATTTTATACCAAAAAATATTAAATGTTTATTACTCATAAATTACAATTAATAAGTTTTAAATGATTTGTAATAAATATACATACGGCACCCTTTTTTAAGTAAATTTATACGTCTCTTTTGAGAACTCAGGCGGTTGGTACTTGAAAGTTGAACCAAAGCCATGGAGTGAAGCACGTGTTTTTGTCAGCCTCCCTGTATAATAATTGCAACTTGGTTTTAAATTATGTGCTTTATTCTTCATATTATATAATAGAAGAGGACTCTCTCATGCAATAAAAATAATCATGTGTGGAATTCACCCACTATAAAAAAAGAAAAAAGAATAAAAAATAATACGGAAATCAATGTACACGTAGGTAAGAGTATATTTTCCCTTAATTATTGCGTATAAGTTCTTCTTGATTGCGTGATAAATTGTAATATTAATAAAGAATTATTATAAAAATAGGGAAAAGATCCGTTTACATTTTTTTTAACAAACTTACAAATTATATTATGTCTTAATAGTAATATTCTACTCAAGAATGTATTACTAGTCAGAATAATGTAGCTTGTAAACAAAAAATTTGTAAGTGTAATTTCCCCCCACAAAAATATATTTTAATAATTTTATAATTTTTAATGGGAAATGATACTCTCATGCTACATGAGACAACATCATTTTCCTACACAAATTCGTTTTCCGTGCCAATTAATTTTTCTTTTCTTTTTAAATATGACCCACATTATACAATCCTACAACATAAGAAAAGTTAAACCCATTTTTAATATATGTATATGGGTCAGTTTTTAATTAATAACTATAATTTTATTTTTCAAATAATTTTTTTTACTTATGTATAAAATTTTAAAAATAAAAATAATTCATTACTCCATTTTTAAATAATTTAATAAAGTGAAAAAATGTTTTTTAAATATGCAAAATAAGATAATAATTAGTCACATGGTTAATATGATAATTTGGTAATGAGTGCCAAGTGAAATGATTAAAACAACAAAAATATCAAACAGAAAATATATCTTAGAAACCTAAAAGTTATTTAATTTTTTCAAGTAATTAAAGATGTTAAATAAATAGTGCTAAATAATTCTTAATCATTATTTTTACTAGTTAATAACACACTTTAATAACTCACAAATAAATGATTATATTGTAAGAAAATTCTTTTAGAAAATAGAAATTTCAATACCAAAATCACTCTCTGTGTAATTGTCAGGTACATAAACTCTGATTGGATATAACTCAACTCAACCATCTAGTTAACCTTAACAGGACAAAACCAGAATATGGAAGTTGAGAAACAGTGCTGATTCCACACTTTGCACAATCGTCCTATCTTTATTTCGTCTTCATTCTATGCTCTTTTGTTAATCATTAAATCTCAAATTTACCCACTTTCCATTTCCTTTTCCTCTTTCACATAAATTACTAATAATAATAAAAAAAGAAAATTGCATCTCTCAGAAACCAAATCCATTGCTGGCTATTAAACACAGTTATTTCCGGCACCAGATACTCTCTTTCTACATATGCCACTCTTCTTGTACGAGACTACACTCTCTTAGGTTGTTTCTTCTTCAAACTGAAATTGGATTCTTGTGATGGCTCTCAATTTGACTTCTCCAGCTGAAGTCAAATCCATTTTTTTAACTGATTCCTTCAAGTCTAACTGCCTCAAAGCAAAATTCCCAGGTTCTTTATTCTCTTCATCTATGCTATGCTATGCTTCCTTCCTCGTGTCTTCTGGGAAAATTCAAAATTAAACAACTTTATAGAGAACCCTCCATTTCCTTGTGTTCAATTATGTTTTCTTTGGTTTGATTTTTCCTGAAAGTATGCTCCTTTTTTTCCCCTCTCTCTCCCCGTTTAGTGGGTTCATGCCTATGCTGATAAGAACATCCTATTATTAGTTATGCATAAGCAATTGTTGCGTACTATTTGATGGGGTATGGTGTTATATGCTATGATGTTTTGTAATTTTTTGTTAAACACGGTATTTGTTATTAGCAATTACATAGAAAGTAGTAGGTTTACTTTCATAATCATTTGATTCTCAGGTAGTTTTGCTTTGAAAAGAAAATATCATGGAGCAACATCTGGAAGACGAGTTTATTGCTCAGTGCAGGCAATACCACCAGCTTGGCCAGGACGAGCGGTTCTAGAAACAGGTAGCAAGACTTGGGAGGGACCAAAACCTATCTCTATTGTGGGATCTACTGGTTCAATTGGAACTCAGGTATCAGTGGAAATGGAATCTCCCTCTAATATGACAAGCTGTGGTGTAATAATATATTGGAATGATTACCAAACTCCTTTGGCACAAGTGGTAAGGAACCTGGTCCCCTTAACCAGAGGTCTCGAGTTCGAGCCCTGGGAATGGAAAAAAAGGATTTGGGGGAGTCGCCCCCGAAAGGGTCCGACGGTGTTCGATGGGGATTAGTCTTCGGTTACGGCCGGAGGATACCTTTGAATTTATTCAAAAAAATATATTGGAATGACTAATAATCTAAAGCAGATGATGGCTGGAATTGCAAGATGATGTTTGCTTGCAAACATTTGTTGGAAATAATGTGTTTTTAGTGCTTCAGTCTTGGTTTTTTACTCCTTGTAGATGTAGCATGACTTGCTTTTGTCTCTTTTTCTTTGATTTGATGCACCTATTCCCCTGTAGACACTGGACATTGTGGCGGAGAATCCAGATAAGTTTAAAGTTGTGGCACTTGCAGCTGGTTCAAATATTACTCTTCTTGCAGATCAGGTTAATACTTCTCTCGGAGCATGTAATTGAACTTTGGATTGATTTGTCTCTCTATCTGTGACCAACATTAAGTCTGAAATTTTTGTAACCTAGGTGGATTTACTTGATCAAATGACTGCCATGTCTAATTTGCTATTGTAATCATTGTTACTTATTTGTAATGAAAATGGTTTTCCTGGATCTGTGTTCAAAAAACTCGAGCCTAGTAGGCATTTTGTTCTTAAGCATTTATGGTGGGTTTCATTATTTTCTCTAAAAATTTATTGGCGAGAAATCATAGAAGACCAAAGTTCTCAAACTAAATTAATTCGTATGGTCATATTTTCAATATACCAAACCCCAAAAAAGATTAATCTCTTTTAATTTTTATCTTGCACAGGTAAAAAGGTTTAAGCCTCAACTTGTTGCTGTTAGAAATGAGTCCCTAATTGCTGAACTAGAAGAGGCTTTGGATGATGTTGAACAAAAACCTGAGATCATCCCTGGAGAGCAGGGAGTCATTGAGGTGGACATCTGGTTTGTTCATATGATGTAAATTTGGCTTAGAGAGCCAATATTTTTTTTTCCTTAAGTTATAGCTTATATATTCTCAGGTTGCTCGTCACCCGGATGCAGTCACTGTAGTCACGGGAATAGTAGGTTGTGCAGGACTCAAGGTAACCTCCTTTCCTTGTTTTTGGCCTTTCTTGGTAACCAATCTATTTCGGATACTAGGTAATGAGGTCTTCTGTGCATGCATCTACATATCTTTAAATATTAACCTTCATTGATCACATCTGACAATTTGGAGAATATCTTTTCTTTTCTTTTTTTTCAAAGAGCATAGTTCATAGTGAGACATCAACAACGACAACCAAGCCTTATCCCACTAGGTGGAAAATAGCTAGGCATGCTTAATAATTTTATATCAGAGCATTGATTGTTTGAAAGGGGAATGATCCATTTAATCTCGAAGTAATGGATGGCATTCTATATGTTAACTAAATCTGTAGCAAGATTAATCAGAGAGAATAGACCCTAAACTAAAGATGGTATTGGTTACAATTTATCAGACAACAGATTTTAGAAAGCTGAAAGTCCTTTCATTATTTTATTAGCCAACAGTTGCTGCAATAGAAGCAGGGAAAGACATAGCTTTGGCCAACAAAGAGACACTGATTGCTGGAGGTCCTTTTGTTCTTCCTCTTGCTAAGAAGCATAACATAAAAATACTTCCTGCTGATTCAGAACATTCTGCCATTTTTCAGGTAAGAAAGCACATAATCTACTAAAAATTTATGTGTGTGCCAAAAGATCATTAGACTCTAGATTAGCCCATGTCATTTATTACTCATATTATGCTATGGTCTGTGCATCTTTTATATTGAACTCGAGCAGTTATTTTATCATCCTGCTCCGCTTGTTACTGCAAAAACTTAAAGGATTCTTTGCTTCAGTGTATCCAGGGCTTGTCAGAGGGTGCACTCAGGCGAATTATTTTAACTGCATCTGGAGGTGCTTTCAGGTGTGTAAAATAAACCTAACATGTCTGCACTTTTTCTGTTTTGCATGTTGAGTTGCTCCATCTTTTCTTTCCATGTCGGAACTTGGAAACATTTATTTTTTCTGAAATGGAAGGAAACTGAAGGGGACTATATAGCACTCTAAACTTTCTAATGTATGTCTGAATTTCTGGAAACTGTCAGCCTGTCATACCATCATGTAGATGACTTGAATCAATATTCTTTGATCATGGAGAACCTTGAATTGTTCCTCTCTTAGTTCTTTTTCCAGGTTTTATATAATCAACCTGACTTGTATTATCCCCTTGGTGATTGACAGGGATTGGCCTGTTGATAAACTGAAAGATGTTAAAGTTGCTGATGCATTAAAACATCCCAACTGGAATATGGGGAAAAAGATAACTGTGGACTCTGCTACCCTTTTCAATAAGGTTTGTTTCTTTCTGATGCCAATATATTGGATGAGAAAAGTCTTCTTATGAATCTGTCTAATTATGTGATCTGAATTTCCTAGCTATAAGTTAAATTTCTTCTACTTATTTGCAGGGTCTAGAAGTAATTGAAGCACATTACTTGTTTGGAGCGGACTATGATAATATTGAGATTGTCATTCATCCACAATCAATCATACATTCAATGGTTGAAACACAGGTTTAACCCTTATACTATGTTGTGTTGGCTTCCGCTTTTTAATATCCATATATTCAGATACATACAGATGATGAACAATAGCACATACAAGTTCCCAGCCCTTGGCTAAATTAGCAAAGGGGTGGAGTGAGCTTGTGTAATATTAATATGGAAAAAAGAATAGATGAAAGGAGATTAAGATCATTAAATATTGTTTAATCTTTATCTATTACTAAATTATTTCTTAATTCCAGGATTCATCTGTTCTGGCACAGTTGGGGTGGCCTGATATGCGTTTGCCAATCCTGTATACGTTATCATGGCCTGACAGAATTTATTGTTCTGAAGTCACTTGGCCTCGACTTGATCTTTGCAAGTACTATTTTTCCCCTGCAACTTACACATTTCAACTCCATCAAATTTTCTTTAGTCCGTAATGAACAAATAGAAAATCCACCTTACATAGAGTTTTGTGAATTTCAAAGCCTTTTATTGTTAAATGGAATTTTATAAAGTCCAATTTGAATTATCAATGGTTCTTATAATGAATGATCAGATAATCCAATTTTTCTTTTCCATTTTGGCTCGGAGTATATTTCATTCTTCACGTATTGCCATGGAATGTAAAAATGAAGGATTGGAGTTTCAGGACAATGTGATAACTTATTTCTTTTTTCTTTTTTTCCCCCCTTTTCTCTGCCGTTTCCAATTGTATCAAATCTGGTAGCTTCATGCAAGCATGTTTAGTCCTGTAAATACTGTGAAGGAATACTAAGTTTGTGCATTATAGTTTTCACATGGGTTAATTCTCAAGCAGCTTCTAGAGAAAGGCATAAACTATGATCCTATAATTACCATTCCACTATATGTGTCCATTACTATAATGAAATTTAACTATGTAAGATGAATCATTTAATTAAATTGAAATTAGAATATTTGTTCTGACTTTGTTTGACAGAGCCATATTTGAAATGTGATTATGCAGGCTTGGTTCACTAACATTTAAAGCTCCTGATAATGTTAAGTATCCCTCCATGAATCTTGCCTATGCTGCTGGCCGTGCTGGAGGCACCATGACCGGAGTTCTTAGTGCAGCAAATGAGAAAGCTGTGGAAATGTTTATTGATGAAAAGTAAGATTTTTTTATTATTTTCCTCATTACAATTTTTGCACCAAGAATTTTGCTATATACTTATTTTTACATAGAATTCTTTACCTAAAGAGATTTTTCTTATGTGATGGGGATGCGGGTGACAAAGGTGGTAGGGATTGAGGAAATGAGTCTATAGTTGCATCTAAGGCTCACATTATGCTTATCACCTTGGAGGGATGCCGCATAACTGAAATCTGACCATTTGGATAGTCATGCAAATTGCCCACTGTTTGATGACAACGAAAATAAGAGGGAGGATATTCTTACTACCAAAATTTTCTACTACCAACTTACTACCTATCTAATCATCATTAGATCAAAGAGAGAGAATGTTAAAAAGTTTTTGAAAAAAAAAGAAAATATTGATTCAATGGTGATTAGATAGATAATAAGGTGGTGGTAGTAGAAAATTTTTGTAGTAAGAACATCCCTTCTCCGAAAATAATATATGATAAGCTAACAAGCTGCACAAATTGGTTGTCCTAAAGGAACTTAAGAAGACTAATAAGTTGTGCATTCTAAAAATACTGCAGTTACAAAACAACCTTCAAAAAATATTTTTACTTCCATCCCACCATCATCTCAAGATGAATCACGCATACAAATACATGTACTGAGTTTTATTTGAAAACTCAAAATACTGACTCGTTTTCAGGTTTGTCAGAAGATATCACTTGGCTCTTGTGGAAACTTGCATTCATGAAGCATTGGAATTCCTTATATTGAAAGTTAAAATAATAAAGTGATATGGTTATTGGTTAAAAGGATTTCGTGTATGTAATTTATGTTTTTTGTATTTGGACGGGGCTGGATATTGTATAGCATTTTTTTGAGGTCTTCAACCCTTGATTATGTGGCCATATTACTTTGATTATTTAGCTGTATTCTTCATGTGTTATAATTTAAGTGGATGTAGCACTAAGTTCTTCAATAGTTATCTTTTTGTAAATGTAAATTCTCCTCTAATTGGTTGTTTTTCTGTTTCCAGGATTGGCTATTTGGATATTTTCAAGGTTGTGGAGCTAACATGTGAGAAGCATCAAAATGAATTGGTATCCTCGCCTTCCCTTGAGGAAATTATTCACTATGACTTGTGGGCACGAAAATATGCTGCTAGTTTGCAAAGCTCTACGAGCTTTACACCTGTCCCTGCATGATACTTATTTAAGACCTGGGGGATGTGACTGATTCCTGCAAACTGCTACCATAATTCACCATAATGTCTGTGGGTATTGAACAATTGTATACAAGGTAGAATAATGCATTCCCACCAATATTGAAAAATGAAAAATTATTTTTTAATGGAATTTGAAGATTTTAACACATTTTAAGTAGGCGAAGTATCCGTTTACAGATTTTTTCTACAAATTACACTAAGTATGACAAAAAGTCATACATTTTATATATATATATATATATATATATATATATTTTCTCATCTTATCTCAATTCTTTTTGTTTCTCTCTATTTTGATCAGTCATACTTAGTCGGTTCGGTTCGAAAGTGGTTCGGTTCGGTTCGGAACCGGTTCGGGTCGACCCTCTTTTGAAAAGTAATTTGTAAACAAAAAAAATTTGTAAATATAATCTTTCCCTTTTAATTATATATATATTTTCTCATCTCATCTCAATTTTTATTTTTATTTTTCTATTTTAGTGGCATTCCTCAGTCACACTTAAGAGATAGAAACTAACAAGACAAAAAATATATACATATGTTTTTGTTGCCACAAATACATTTCTCACTTTTTTGTCTGCCACTGCCATATAACTAATAAGAGAAGAATACACACAAGTGGGTCGCGCACTTATTCAGTTGTAATTGGACATAGCTGGCCCACCTATGACCGATTCACATTTCACAAAGGACACTGCACACTCAACCCAATATCTCTCTTGTATAATACGAGCCTCACTATAAAAAGAAGCATACCATCTTGGTAATTTATACTAATGGTGCATTATGAATATAAATAGATAAAATAAAATTATAAGATTCTCATCTCTTCTACAGTTTTCACTTTTCAGAGGGGGATGGTTTTTTTCTCTTTCACTTTATGATTTTTTTAGGCAAAAGCTCAATCTCATTTACTAGATTGAATAAAAGAAACGAAGAGGAGACGAAAGAACTGGTGGGGCCATTTGTACATAAATAAAGAAAATTTTGATTTTGATTTATTCCTAATGCAAGATGTTATAATAAAAGTAAATAAATATTACTTACTACAACAATTAATACTTACTAGTTTAATAATAGTAAAGGTTATAATAAATTTTGTTGAAAATGATAAAGCCAGTTCTCAAATTATAAAGTTCATATCCTCTGATATAACAACTCTTCGATTAACTTTTTTTTTGGATATTAACTCTTCGATTAACTTCGTGTATGGTAATATGCACCAGACAAGGTTTATGGAAATTGCCGAAAAGAAAAATACTTTATATATATGGAAAAAGAATTAAAAGATGGAGGTCACATGCAGAAGCGAATAATATAAAGTAAGGTACAATATTTTTATTCTACCAAACGCGTTATTCGATGTAATCATCGTTAACTGAATAAACCACTAGTCTTGCTTTTTTATTATTTCCTTTGGTGATTAGGTGCCAAATAGATTGGTGCATTTGTGGCATAATGAAATCATTACAAAGAATATATGTCACACTATCTTTATGGATTGCAATGCAACATTTGGATTGCTGAATTAGACTACAAATGTATTTCATTTATTTATTTTTTGCTAGATGAATAACGAGCTACTTCTACTGAAAAATTCATTAAACCTCATATATTATTATCATGAGACAGGTTATATTTACAAACTTTTTTGTTTATAAACTCTTTCAAATTATAATATATTCTCACCATTGGGAAAAGAGAGAATTTTTACAAATTAAGTATTTTGAAAAAAGTGAAAAAGTGTAATTTGTAAAAATTAATAGATAAAAAGATTGTAAACCGATGATGTCCCTATTATCATTATCATTGGTATCCTCAATGAAACTGTATCATTGACGAAGCTAGGCAATTAGGTCTTTCAATGGAAAAAGAAAGGCAAAAGTATCTTCATATTTGCCCCTTGTTCTGCGGTAGTTTGTCTGGTACAAACGAATTGTATGTGCGGGTTTCATGTTTGGGCTACATCAACGGCTCCTATTTCCCACAATGAGTATTGTAATCTAATAATAATTTTATATTGTTACTTGTTTGTACGTCCAAGCTTTTTACCTCATTCTATTTAAAAAAGAAAATTTATTACCTTGTGTTTTTTTTATAGGCCACCATTCTATGTAAGTTACATTCTTATATCAATTCTAATTTATTAGTTATGTTGTAAGTTCGAGGATAAAACTTAATTTTACGCAGATATGAATTGGTACTGCCTCATTTATATTTACAATTCACAGACATGTTATTCTCTTGCACGACAAAATAAACTTATTTTACGTGAAAAATTAATAAAAATATTATCGACTTTACTTTTCTGATGTTGTATAAGAGAAATTTTCTTATGTTGCGAGATAAATTGAGGTCCACCAATTTTTATTTTTATTTAAAAAGACACATCTTTTTATGTGAATATAACATGAGCGATGACTCTTACGTAACATAAAAGTATAATTTTTCAAACATTATATATTAATATTATTATTATTTTATATGCAAGTAATAGGAATAGTGACCAAAATGTCACTGTTCATCAAGTTTTTTACCTAAATGTCACGCGAACAGTATTATTTTTCAACATGTCACGCGAGCAAGTTCGCTGAACAGTGTAGCGAACTCAATTTGCTGACGTGTCACATTTTTAGTGGACACCAAATTCGCTACACGGGGTAGCGAACTTAATTGAAATTCATTTTCCAACCAAGTTCGCTACCCAATGTAGCGAACTTGGTACTTTTTTTTAACTTTATATTTGTTATTCATTAGAAATATGACACGTTAACAAACTGAGTTCGCTACAATGACGAACAAATTTGCCCGTGGTGTTCGTGCGATATTTAGATAAAAAACTTAGTTAATAATGACATTTTCATCCGTGTTGCCAAGTAATAACCTTCGTGATTGCATTTTGTTTTACTCTTTGTGTTTGTGGGTTTCAGTAATACACTTTCATAAAAGTAAACGGTAGAAGTACTCAGGAGTCAGGAGGAATAATTGAGTATGGAAAAAGTCATCCTTATCTCATAGCTACTTATTCCAAAAAGCAAAAGAAAGTGTCTCTCCCTTGTCTCTTTCACTTTCCCTCAATGCGTTTTCCACTGTCTGTTTGAAAGCTTTGTTCTATGAGATTGCCCAGAAAAAATGCACAAAGGACAAGACGGGGAGACCGCAGAGTCATCCATGACCAAGAGCAACGACCAATTGGAGATGAAGATTATACAATGGGTAAGAGACAGAAAATTACCTAAGAAACAAATAAAAGAACATATTAATGTTTGCCATGTTACAGAAAATAAAATTACTTTTTATATAAATATAAAAATGTGTAAGGTTTATGTGAAAAAAATAAAGAAAAAAAATTATAGGCAGCATATATTTTTATGTGTATGTATTGGAGATAAAATTATTTCCTATAACATGAAAAATATTAATCTCATAAAAGAATGTACCACAAATATAGACAAATCAAATATGAAATGATTAATTATATTTTAATATAAAAAATTTAAGGTAGACGTTAAATAATTTCAAGAATAAATTTAAAGAGAAAAGGTATAATTTTGTATATAATAAATATTATTTATAGGAAAACTATTTCTACAGTTGTGATCGAAATAATTTATCTGCTATAAACATAAAAAATGAGAAAGAGAGAAATTTGATGGACCACACTTTTTTTTATGTATATGGTGGACAAACTATTTCTGCTAAAATTGCAAAAATAGCTTCCCCATTATTTATATAACATCACCAATGATTTTGGAAACAAACCACATTGCTTAGTCTTGGCGTGCTTCTACTTTTTCCAAACATTCCATAGACTTGGTCTGCCTTTTCTCACTGGGAGTTGGTAACTCTCTTGCTGCATCCTTGTAATCAAAATATTTTCTAGTATTATCACCTAACAAATAAAAAGGTATTGGTGATCTAAAAAATTCAAAATAAATTTTTTATCGTGATTCTCACAAAATCAAAAAAAACCATACATTTATATTATCTTTATTTTTATCAAAAGCAAAAATGGTATTTACTCTTTTCATTATTAGGGATGTAGTATTTCGGATGTATCGATCACTCAGTAAATTTTTTATCGAAAAAAAAACCATACATTTATATTATCTTTATTTTTATGATATTTTCTTTTATATCTCTATTTTTTCTCTGTTCGATAAGGATAAATCTACTTTCGGAGTAAAATTTCTCTGTTCCGGGAGCAGAAATCATTCGATAAGACTGCGGTGAGAGAAAAAGAGAAAAGATCAAGGAAGGAGAAAAAAAATTAATTCGGTATCAATTTTTAGTGAAAGGATTATAGTGGTCCTGTATCACATTAAAAAATTTCTTAGTACAAAAAATTTGTTCCCCTAGAAGATGACACAAAAGGAATAGTATTTTCCCTCACATCATGGATTTGATCTCAGTTTTGGAATTCACAAAGTGAAGTTGATCTAGAACAATAAAACTTTTCTTTTTCACTATAAAAGCTATATACAAATTGGAGAAGTTAAATAGACCAAATACTAAACAAAGTAAAATTTCCCACAAAATTGCACTTCACATGTAAGGGAGGTTCATAAATCTCGAACGCTCTAAATACAGAGGATTAATTAAGTTGTATAGTTAGGTAAGGAGATGTTCGAATGTGACGGCCAAAGCGATTGCTAGTCCAAAGTTGAAACTTGCTTTCTAGAAGGTAATTAAACTCAAACCATAACCTCCCCCCTTCTTTACTTTCTTCTAGAATTAGGTTGGTGTGTTAGTTAATAACAGAGTAATATTTTTATAGGCCTTGGTTTCTTCAGTTCAACTTGAGTGTGTTATTATAAATTTATAATTAAGGGCCACTTTTGAATGCGTTGACTTTCAGGTCACTTGTTATATATCTTTAGAAGAGTGAGTTTTCAACGGGACATGTTATATTTACAATCTTTTTTATTTAGCAAAAAAAAAAAAAAACTCGGGCACATAAAACGAATCTATATAACATAACACAATCATTTTACCATATAACATAAAATATTATAAAACCAAATATTTTTATAGACCCTGTTCAACTTGAGTACACTATTATAAATTTATAATTAAGGGCCACTTTTGAATGCTTTGACTTTCACGTCACTTGTTATATAGCTTTTAAAGACTGAGTTTTCAATATATAATATAATTAAAATATTAATTGCATTTCATTGTTAATCTAAAATTATTTTATATTACTGTCTAATCATATATTAAAATACATTATTTAAAGAATAAAATGATATTTTGTCACTTTTTTTTAAGTAGAATAGATAACGTCACTTTAACTCTTGAAAGAAATGCGACATCAATTAATCCACAAAAGATAGAAAGCAAGTCTTCCTCGTTAGAAGAAGCAAGTGGGGTCAAGGTGATAGCTAACAATGAGGAAACTCCAATCCATGCTCTTAAGACTACTTTATCGCCTCTAGATTGTGGAGTAAATTGTTTGCCCCTCACCATGTTAATCAATTTTTTGGGGATGATCTGCATTATTGGATGGTAATCAACCTAAAATTTGAGTATGGGTATATATGGTAGAGACTTCAATTATCAAGAAAATTTCACGGTAACAACTTGGTTCCTCGAACAAGTTCCTTTGGTACAGGTGGTAAAGAACCTCAATCCCTTTAACTAGAGGTTTCGAGTTTGAGTCATGGAAAAAAGGACTTGGGAGAGCAACTCCTTAAAGTGTCTGATAGTGCTCGAGTAGAGATTATTCTTGGATTATATCTGGAGGATACTTTTGAGATTACTCAAAAAAAAAAAAAACAACTTGGGTTCCTCTTGCGTTGGAAGAATAGCCACCTGTTCAAAAGTACAAAACTCAACCTTTCCAAGTCCTATTCAGTATCTTTGACTGTATCATGTCCAATTTAAAAACTAGGTTCCTAACACTTCCCAACTCTCTACAAACTCATATACTATTAAGATTAATCGGAAATTCTCTCCAAGCAGTGGGTCAAAGTTGAATACTGATGGTGTTTCTCACAACAACCCGAGAGAATTCAGTTGTTATAGTATATCATCAAAAGTGACTTTGGAGAATGGCTCCTTGGTTTCACTCAATGGTTGGGACAATATTCTACTATATGGCAGAACTTTCGGTAATCCAAAATGGACAAAGTAGTAGCTTGGGATCTAACTTCTAAGTATATAGTTAAGTGGCAGGTTATATTTATAAACTTTTTTGTTTACAAACTACACCAAATATGACCGGTCATATTTTAATTATGCAGTTACGACCGGTCGTACATAATGTAATTTACAAAAATTTATATAAAAAAAAGTTGGTAAACAGATCATTCCTCCTAAGTATATATCTAAACATAAAGTTGAAAGTGACTCTTAAGAGTGTCATTGCCTTTGATCAAACAGCTATTCCATATATACCTATAGGGAAGGCACATGTTGTGCAAAATAGATGGCCAACAAAGCGTGGAATCATGGAAGCACCTTCCGATTTTGGAGAGAACCCCAGTGAATTTGACATTTCTCCTTGTGGCTGACGTTTCTAGGCTGATTTACCCCGACTAGTGTCTAATATATAAGGTAATTTGTTCCTTTCACGGAGCCTTACCCCACAATGTTTAAAAGAAAAAAATGTAAAAACCACACGTAATCTTTCAAGTTCAGAAGAAGCCAAATGACATCTCACTCTGCATATTTATACCGTATTGGCTCCATCCTCTAATAACTCCGCCAGGTCACAAAGACTTGCTAGCTTTCCCCTACTATTATTACCGATACTTTTTTAACTTTTGTCATAAACATCACCGACGTGTGAGACCCACACGATTTCTTTTTTCGTGAAAAAACACAACTTACCCTGCAATCTGCATTACCACAACATGCAGGCTGATCCTTAACACTCTAAACAGGTTAGGTTAACCTTTGGCTTGAATAACCTACATTTGTATAAAAAATCATGTGATCATGTCTATCACAACTACTCATTTATGATGAGATAAAAAAGAGAAAAGTGTATAATTTTTAAATACGTAATTGTGATAAAAAAATAAGACCACTCTTCCACACGAGAGCATCTACTCCCAAACGGGTTAGATTAACCTTTGGCTTGAATAACCTAGATTTGTATAAAAAATTTAGGCATAACAATTTTATATAGGTATTCCTAGACCTATTAGCCAATTTAAACCTATTAAACATTCACTAATTAAAAAAATAATTAAAATAATATTATTTTATTATTCAAAATTATTAAAATAATAATTTATTAAAATAGTAATTTTATTTAAAATAAATAATATGATATTGGCTGACCTATAAGTCTATAGAACCGACATATAAAAAAAAGCCTATGACCTATTTTTGAAATGAATTTTTTAGGCATAAAATTTTATATAGGTCCTCTATTTTACCACATTTAAACTTGTTAAACATTAACTGATTACAAAAATAATTAAAATAATATTATTTTATTATTCAAAATTATTAAAATAATAATCTTATCTATAAGTTTATAGGTCGGAGATATAAAAAAAGCTTATGACTTATTTTTTAAAAAATTTAGGCTATTTTATTTGACTATATTTAATAGGTTAAATCTGATAATTTTTTTTGATATAAAAAGGTCATAACTTTTGTCTCTACAATATAAAAATTGAATTCTGATGATGTATGAGAAATATAAAACCCAATTTCAAAATACTAGTTATTCAATTGTAACTTCACCAGGAAATAAACCCATCCACACACCCTATACTTATCTCTAATTCCACCAAGAAAAGTATTTCAAATTCCAAATTAACCCAATGGTGTCCAACAATTCTATCTATAACCAAATTAAAGATAATAATACATCTCCAACACCAAAAATAAATAATAATAATAATAATAATAAAAAAATATATCTCCACTTTAATTACACTAGAAGAAAGCCACTGAAATGGAATTCATTCAATAAAGGACAAAATTATATAATTTGTGCTATAGCTTCTTAATTCGGGTTTCAAAATGGTTGCAAATTCCGACCAAGTCCATAATCCATTCCCATTAATTACTGAACAACGCAACCAGTTCCTGCCGGTAAGGCAAGAACGACTTCTTCTTAGATTGGTTCACACCCTTCGCCGCGCCGGCGCCACCATTCTCGACGGAGCCGCCGTGCTTGGGCGCCACCTTGTTAGTCCTCTTGGTGGGACCCAGAAACAAGAGCGATTCCTTCTTCCCATCACTGTGGCTCCGAAGGAGCAAGTCCCGAAGCTTCCACCGCTTCGACGACGACGACCCCGTCGAGCTGCTCTTCTTGCACCGTGGAGTCCACTCGCAGTATGTCCCCGCAGCCACGCCGTCGAGCTCGTTGCCGTCGTTTTCCGTCTCTCCCTCCTCGAACATGAGCTTCCTCAGAGGTAAACGACGATGGCGAGACCCAACCTCCGCCGTTGCCGTTGCCGTTTCGCCGTTCGTCGTGGGAACGGGAGAAACGGAAGCGACGCGACCGAACAATGGGTAAATGGGTCTGATCTGGCCGTTGTGGAAAATGTCATCAGCGGAAACAGGAGACGAATTGGGGTCTCTGGAAATGGAAGAGAACTCGAAGTCATCGCCAACGTCAACGTCAACGTCAACTTTAACGTCGTCGTTTCCGAGGTTGTCGTCGTTTTGATCCCATGGCTGGAAAAGAGTGTCGTCGAGGGAACGGTGGGGATCGCTACTGAGTTCGTGGATGACTCTGGCAGCTATCTGAGCGAAGGTCTCGGAAGAGTAACTGCTGAAACTCGGAGAAGATGATAGCTGAGGAAGAGGCTCCTCCGTCTGCATCGTTACTCAACTCATGCAAACTCGGATAAAATATTTTTCTTAATTTCCTCGAAAGCCAGAACAAGAAACAAAAGAGAAGGAACAGAAAGTTTGGTTAAAATTAAGGAAAGGGTGTGTGGGAAGGTGTTAAGACTGGATATATAGTGTGAGCAGAGAGTGGCGGTGCTGGCAAGAAATTTCCTCCCACTTTTTATTTTATTTTTTATTTTTTAATATTGAATTTTGAATGCTCTCTCCCCTGAAAATATGACAATGTACACAAAGCGATAAAAATGACAGCTTGTGCGAGGTGGTCCTAAGGTTCAGTTTAAGTGCGTAACCGCAAAAAGTGCGTTACCTCCTTCGCTCCATCCTAAAGCAAACAATTACTTGCTATTGCGTTTTTTTTCTTTTAACTTTTATTAAAATTTTGATCAAAATAATAATTTGAAAATCGAGAAATTAGATTAAAAAATAAATGAATAAATAAATTAAGAGTTTTATAAGAGTTATGTTGTAGAAAAAATGATTGTGTTATGTTATAGAGATTCGTTTTGTGTGCCGGAGTTTTTTTTGCTGCGGACTCCACAAAATATTGTGTGTATATGAAATTTTTTGTGGTTATGTTAAATGATAGATGATAAACCCATAAACTAAACACCTTTGAAGCGTTGGGAATGAAATAATTTGTGTATCATTCAATTTTTCTGTTATATGGGATCAATGTGAAATGCAATTAAATGACGTTATAGAAAAAATATTTATGCAGATAATCTAGGAAAATTGTCTACAATACAATATATATTAAGGGTAGTACATGCTGTATGTGTAATGATATGCGTCTAGCACATGGAGCTTTCTAAGTTAAAAGAAGCAAGAAATTAATCATAAATGTGTAAAAATAAGCTCATAAATGCAAGAAATATCAATTATTCCTTCTCAATCATTCTCTTACTCAATTTATGCATTTTGATAGCACGAAACACTAAAAAGAAATGAAAGAGAGAAGTTGAAATCGCATAGTCTCGCGCAAAATGCGCGGAAATGGCGCGATCTGCGTGATTTTGGCAAATTACTTTATGTTCCGCGCGGATTTGGCGCTGATCATGCGGGCATCATGAATGCAGTCCTTGATTTGTGGAGTCGTGGATTTGGCGCTAATCGCGTGAGCGTCATAAATGCAGTCCTTGATTTGTGGAGTTTGATAAAAACGAAAATTTAACCAAATAAATGAGAGGATTATGACCTGATTGGTTGGTGGAATTATGAGGAAAATGGAAATTTAATCAACATAAATTCGTGATTATGACCTGATTGAGTAGCTGACTATAAAAAGGAAGTATAAACCTAACAAATGATCATCTTTTGCAAGGAGAAATTACAAAAAACAGAAATCGGAAAGCAAGCTCTTGGTGACTGAAGATAGGGCTGGCAATATGGGCTGGCCCGTTTTGATAAAATGGGCTGAATTGAGCAACCCGGCCCGTTTTATGAGTGGGCTGACGGGCTACGGGCCAACCCGCCTAAGATAAAATAAAATCATAAAAATAAAATAAAAAACATAAATTTTTCCATAAAAACACATAAAAAAATCTGCATAAAATCCTAATGTGCATATCAAACCAAGAAGACCAATTTTTAATAATCTGTATATAAATAGCGTCTATTGTATAAAAATTCAAAATGTTATGATAATATATATTATGAAAATATTATTTTCTGAGTTGCAGGGGAAAAGAAAATAAATTAAATTATACATGTGTAAGAGTAAGACCACAAAAATACATGAGAAAAACACATATTGTTTGCCATATTTCTCATCAGGAACGTCAAAAGCAACAACTTGAGCAATATTTTCTCACCTAAGAAAAATGAATGAAACACCTTCATAAGATAATATGCATATTTCAATCCAAAAATAATAATAAGAAAATAAAATCATATGTTGGTAAAACAGAATAACAAAACAAGTAACAAAATGTTGTATGAGCAGTCCACAACAATTCGAAAAAGCCACTTGCAGGCAAAAAAATCTAAGGCACGAAGCTACATAATAATTAGGTAACCTAAAAATAAAGGGGGGCTTGGCAGGCTAGCCCGCCCCGTGGCGGGCTGATCTTGGTGGGCTGGTGGGTTGAAAAACTCAGCCCACCCCACCCGGTTTGGCCGGCGGGGCGGGCCAGCCCGCCGGGCTCAGCCCATTTTGTCAGCCCTAACTGAAGATTCAAGATTTCTTCTTTTCCTTTCATTCTTTGAATTGTCAGACATGAATATGTGGGAGAGTGACCAAAGTGCCACATTTTGACAAAAAAATTATCAGACTGCCACGCCAACAGTAAATTTTGCCAAAATGCCACGCGACATAATTCGCTACACAGTGTAGCGAATTATGCATGCAAGTAATTCGCTACACAGTGTGGCGAAATATGCCACGTCAGAACCAAAAATGCCACATGTCAAATTTTGACATTTTGGCATAATTCGCTACCTTAGGTAGCGAATTTCTGAAAATTTGTCACGTGGCATTTTTGGTTCTGACGTGGCATATTTTGCTACACTGTGTAGGGAATTACTTGCATGCATAATCCGTTACACTGTGTAGCGAATTATGCCGCGTGGCATTTTGGCAAAATTTACTGTTGGCGTGGCAGTCTGGTAAATTTTTTGTCCAAACGTGGCCAAAATGGTCACTTTCCCGATGGCTAGTCTTTTATTATTGTGGTAATGGTCGCAACCCTTAATGTGAACCCCTTGTAATTTGGTTAATTTTACATTTGTGTATTCCAATTGAATTAATTTTACTTTATTCTTCATCTCTTAATTCTTCTAGAACCAATCACTCTATTGGGATTGCGATGGTTAGGGTTTTCAATAGGGATATTGGAATTCTAATTCCTGACAAATGGTAAGATAACTATTCATGTATGCACTAGTGATAGGCTATATGAACCGCAAACGTTAAAGATTCATTGATTCTAAGGCTTAACTTGAAAAGGGATTTCTAAAGGATTATGATTCTAATAGAGTTAATAAGGTTAAAGTCACTAAGGAATTATGGTTTAACTAATTATATAAAAGATGATGATTCGTTTGATCAATTGAATAAGTAAACGTAAATGTAATCCAAGTTGCAAGGTGGGGATCATAAAGGTGTTTGTTTCTCTTTTCCGCAATATTTTCTTAAATATTTTCTCAACCTTTAATCTTTCGTTCTTGAATTTCTAAAGAGTCTTTGAATTATTTACATTTTCTTAAATTATTCTCATTTTTCATAAACCACAATTATTCTTAAATCAATTTTTATTAAACCAACAAAGAGGAATAATTATGATAAATTCGGTGCCTCAATCCTAGGGGAGACAATACTCTACTTATCATTTTATTACTTGGAACGATTGATATACTTGCCGATTACGCAACTTGTAAATTTTGAAATTAACTTTATTTTTAGATTTCAAAAATTATACTATATACTACCCTTAATACATAGTGTATTGTGGATAATCTTTCTGCATTAATTCCAAAAAAGTTAAACCCATAAATTATATGAAGGTCTCTCCTGAGTAAAAACAAACAAGATTAACAATTTATAAATAGGCTTCGTATATCTGAAGTTGCTGCATAATTTTATCTTCTCCCGCCGACATAAAAACATGGTGGGGCCTCAAAAAAAATAAAAATTTAAGAGTTTTATAATTCTCATGTTGAAGGAGAATTGAAATCTCATGTTGTAGAGATAAAAAGCATGTGAGACCCATACGTTAGAAAAAATTATATGTAGGACCCATGTCAGCACGGAAATCGAAGGATGTGTAGGAAAAATGTAATTCTCATGTTGAATAGAATTATAAAACCCAAAATTTAATTGAATGTGTTGCATGAGGAGAACGCTTCTACAGTCACATCATAAGTGTAATATTTCAAAGGGGAAAGATATTGTAACAATCAAGTTATGTTATTACCATGTTACTATCAATCAATCTCACTGTTAGATCGTTTATGTTGATCCAACGGTTATATTTATTTTCATCTTTGTATGATTATGATTCCCCAAATTTAAAGTGAAAGCATTAAATATGAGAAATCATAACCATACAAAGATGGAAATAAATATAAAATATTAAATTTGGGAAATCATGACCATACAAAGATGGAAATAAATATAATCGTTGGATCAACATAAGCGATCTAACGGTGAAATTGATTGGTAGTAACATGATAGTAACATAACTTAGTTGTTACAATATCCTTCCCCTCTTTCAAAACGAAATAAAAGACGTTATGATTTGAATATCTTCGAAGAAATGCGAATGTAATTTAAACAAATAAATAATTTTCTATAATAAAAACTTTGAAAATACTATTTTTCTGGTCTGATTAAAAATTAATATTTTTTTGTTTTAAAAAATGATAAGGCCCACAGATATTTTTGTGTATAGAAAAAATGACTTATCAGCTTTCACATAAAACAAAAATCCTGAAAACTTTGGTATTAATTTTATTAAGAAAATAATTATAGTTATTTAAAATTATTATTAATCTATGCATTCGTTCATAAAATGTACATTGAACCATTTTTTATGTTAAGATAATTCATTGAAATTAAATTTATGTAATGTTTTTAATTATAGGCATATGTTAACAAACACACAAATTCTGAAGTGATAATGATGGAACTATGGAAGAGTTTTTGGGCTAAAAAATCATTCTATTTTTTAAAATTTTAATTACCAAATATATATAAAAAAACTTACGAAATATCAATATGCTACTATATTATACATATACATCTCATGTGTGCAATAAGTTATTTCATTAGACGCGCTGCACTTATAGACATCTCATGTGTCCAAGAAGTTATTTCACGGGACACCTTGCAGTTGCAAGGCGCATGTAATAACCCATTCAATATAAAAAAATTGGGTTTTGCATGTCTGTTGTCGCTACAAAATTTTATTGGATGCAATAGACATAAATAAGTAAGTTTCACTTACTTTTTATTTAAAAAAAAAAAAAAGAATAACACGTCAGGATATGAAATTTAAATTTTTTATTTTTTTTTACAAAGACGGGAGAACTATATAACTCAAAAAAATTATTGACGGTCATACTGAATCCAGATAAGGGGACTACGACATTATGCCATAAAATCGCGATGTTCACTAACGAGTGTGGTTATCATTCGTCAAGTGTGAAAAAAAGAAAAAGAAAAGCATGACGTGTACGTGAAATTGGAAAAGTTAAGGCTAATTGTGCTAGACCCTTATGGGAATTAATGGTGATTAATTATGAATTGATAGTACATTAATGGTGATGTTGACTCAGGGGATTTAATTTCAAACCCCACTTTTGATTCCAACAAATTCATGTATCATTTGAGCTAGTATTGTTCAACACCGGTACACCACTCTCTATTTTGCGACGTCAATATTATTTATGAAGCACCGACACTTCAAAAACCTTGACGTATCGTATCCGATACTTCCCGACATTCCGACACTTCTCGACACTTCATCACGCGTTATAGAAATTCAAAAAAAAGTTCAAAGATTGCGTTGCGTTGAGTTTTAGTTCTAACTATTAGATTCGTTGGATTACGATTACCATTTTATTGAGTTTAATATAAATATTTGGGAAATCTTATGTTCATTTGCAAAAATGATGAATATTATAAGTTTAATTTCATTTTTTTGTTACATTATTGAAAATTAAATATAATATATACGATATAAATTAAAAATATTTAATATCAAAACGTGTCCTAACGTGTCAAAATCTAACATTTTTTAGAATTAACGTGTCGGAGTATCGTGTCGTATCGTGTCACGTGTCCCATGTCAGTGTCGGTGCTACATATGCTATCATAGCTAATGACAATGACAACGTCGTCATTTCCTCCTTCATCAAGCGATCCAAACATTAGAGGAACAAGTCACACAACAAAAGATTCTACCGAAATACCAACTCCCCATCCCAAATGTTGTGCAATCCACTACGATGGCGTTATGCCCTTCTCCAGAATTAATATGATAGTTATCAAATTTTATTTTATTTTTTGTATTTAGGGTGTTATTACATGTGATGCTTGAAAAGTATCATATGGAAAAACATCTTTAATATTAAAACAAAATTGTTGATGACCAGATCGATTCTAGAGAAGGGCATGACGCAATTCCGACATAGAAACACCACGTTCAAGATCATGATCATAGCGTCACGATAGTCGATATACATAGAATTGGTACAATGAGATCACAATCTTCTAACTCATAAAATATATGAAATTGTTGAAATTGAAAGTAGGGTCCGTGACCTCACATTAGCCTTTGTCTTGCCGAATCAATAAACATCATCGTTAATGCACCATAAATTCACAATAAATCACAATTAATTTCCCAAAAGCTTAACAATATTAGCAGGACTTTACCTATTACACTTGCGCATTATGATTTTTTTTTTCTTCACATTTTTCAAAAGAGGAAAAGAATCAAACCAGTAATAGAAGTCAAGATTACCAACTACAGTCCGTGTTGTGCTTGTATGGAACATCATTCTCCAGGCGCGAAAGTTAACAGCTTTTTTTGTCATATCGAAGGCGTTATACTTGAGAGCTCTTATTTTTAATTTTTCTTCTTTTTATAAACATAAGATAGATCAAATAGATTTTTACAAAATCTCTTATAATAAAAATATCATTTTTATAAAAAACAAAAAAAAAAGTCAAAAGCCAAAAATTCCTAAAAGAAGCTTTTTTTTAAGTTGTATCAGTTTATTTTTAATTTAAGCTTTTAAGTAATTTTTATGTTAAAAATTTTATATAATCATCAAGTAGCTTTTAACTCTATTTTTAAACTTTTTTTTTTTTTAGTTTTAGATTAAAAGTAACATTTAATCAGTGTTTTAAAATTCGGACCGGTCATCGACTCGGTTGAGGTACTGGATCATTGGGTCACTGATTCAACCGGATTTACTTTTCACATATTAAAAAATAAAAACATATTACTTATATTCAAATTCACATAAGAATACTATCAATGAACTTCAAAAAATAAATTGGTTCTCAATGATAACAAATATTATATACTTCTAAGCTTCTAGCTCTAGATCATATCCTAATATTGGTTTAAAATTGCAATCTAAGTTAAATGCACTTTTTGTGCTTGACATGATACAAATAAATTAAGTCATGATAACTAATAGTATGCATGAAATATACACTAAGGAGAAAGTGTTCACCGAGAAGATGAGATCATGAGTCCATCAGTGTTTATCACCACTTAACTTCATGAGATCATTATAAGATACAACTAAATTATATAAACGAACTGTACTAATCCAAAATACCTTATTATTTTCACATTACTTTTTAATCATATTTATCATAAAATATGAACATGATTAAATTCAAGAGTTCTTGTCAACCAAAAAAAAATGACCAAAAAAAAAAGGTCTACTGGCTAACCCAGGTCACCGGATTTTGGCCGGGTTGACTGCAGAAGCGGTCCAAATAACCGCTCGGACCAAGGAACCCACCGGGTCACCGAGACCCGGATAAATTGCCACCTAAAATAACATCTTAAACGTGACATGCCCACGTGTATAAGACAATCCCAAATTGACATTTTATTACTTCTTTAAAGTATTTAATAATTAGTTTTCTCAAAAAAAAATCAGAATGGATTTTAGCCACAGGTTTGGGCTCATCAATAACATCTATTTTTTTTTCCCTTATTTTTGGCAATTTTGATGTTGATAGATTAAGGATTGGGCAACGAAGGATCATGTACTTGGGCTCAAATACCAAATTGCAAAACACACAAACAAGATAACCAAATTGCATACAAAGTTAAAAATTCACATCTAAAATTGTATATCACTAGCGAGAATTAATATTCAATGATGGGTAAAAAAAAGAAGAGAAAAGCAAGTTTGCCATTGAAAAGGTAATCACTTCAAAAGAAAGAGAAAAGCAAGTTTGCCATTGAAAAGGTATTCACTTCAAAAGAAAGAGAAAAGCATCCCTCAAAAAATCAAATCTCAGGTCTTCACTTCAAAATCGAGACAAAATCAAGAACTTTTCCTCCCAAAGCACATACAGGAATTTTTATGATAAGGGGTGAAAATAAAAAAAAAATTATATTATAAATAAAAGTATATAAAATACAATACAGACCTAATATAAAAAAATTTGAAAGAAATTTATTAAAGAAATTAAGATCACTTCAGTTAACTCTTAGGAGGTATTTGATAAGAGTATTTTGGGGGAGATAAGGGAAAGTGGGGTGGAGATTTTTTTTTTTACCATGTTTGGTATGAATAATAGTAAAATTATCTCAGTATAGTTTTTTCCCCATCAATCCCTTTTTAACTACACATAAGAAAAAGAAAATCTCATCTCACCCATGGTATTTTTTTTTTCAACAAACTGGGAAATGCATTTGCACAATTTGAGACAAAAATGTCCTTATACAATATATTAGCAGATGTGTAAAAATGATTAATTTTGTCATTTCGATTCAGATTCCCATCAATATTTTACAATCAACCAAACATAGCAGTAAAATTAACTCAACTTTCCCGGAAAAAAATTGACCTACCAAACAGATTTTCGTAATTTACCCGGGAAAAGTAAAAAAATTTCGCACCATATTACCATATTTTATTAGTACTCATACATTATCCACTTATGTCATAATTTTTTTTGGTGAAACTTATGTTATAATTTACTTCAATTGTTTCATGCATACTCATAAACTTTTGTTTTTTTCCATCATTTACTTCACACCCACAATACCTTGACAAAGTCATAAGCAATGGGTACTCCTTTTAAAACATCCTCTTTGTGAGGGATGTGGACACTTCACTATAGACCATTGGATAGTAATTTCGTGTACCTTGGGTTCACTAGGATTCATATTTTAGCCTTTGGAACAAGTAAGATTCAAATCTTTCAAAAGCATTCGAATCCCACATTTTTTGCACTAGGGATTCAAATCCCTAATCGGAGGATTTGAATCCCTCCTTAACAAAAAACAAACAGGGGATTTGAAACTTTGAAGGAAGGATTCGAATCCTCCCCAAATTTTTCTTGACAGTAGCTGAAATTCAACATTTTAACAGTAGGAAATCGAATTCATGATGAAAGGATTCAAATTCCTCCTTGACAAAAGCTAGACAGTGGCTCAATTTCAGCATTTTAGCGTTAGGGATTTGAATCCCTTATGGAAGGATTTGAATCCCTCCTGAACAAAAACAACAGCATTTCTCTGCATAATGAACCATCTTTACACCTCCAAGGCTTATGTGATTCCTAATTGACAATTTTACAACATATATTATGTCATTCTCAGCCATTTTAAGGCTTTAATTCTAGGATCGATCCATGGACCAATTTAAAACATCTTATAAACATTATTAGGCATCATATACACATACAGTCATACTTAAAATCCGTTTTGGTCACCTAGCCATTCATTAGCATAGGTTCCCATTACATCTCTTGTTTCACAAGGAATATATCAACATTTTCACACCATACTTGAATGTTCAACTACATAACAACGGTCTCTTGCACAAAAACATCCTTGAGTCCTTTCTTACGACATTACATAAACCATACGACATTGTCCAATCTCATAAATCATATCATATTTAATGGTCCAATTACATATCCATGCTCATTGTTCTCTAAACAGATATACAACATAGGATAACAAATATACAACATATAAACTATTACATACACCTAAACAAGTACTAATTTTTTAGAAATTAATCCATTGTCACAGATTAATTCCCCGTTTTTTCTGCAGTAAGAATGAACCTTGTATTTCCACCGCAAGCAAAGTCAAATCCTCAGACTGAGGATAAGTTGTTCTTAAGGAACTTAGATTCCTTCGGGATTCCAATGAGAGAAAAGCACATATATGGTTATAGAAAACCAAGATCAGGAGAAAAAAACACACTTTCATGTGTAAAGAACTATAATGCAGTAGGACTAAAAGTTTCAGCTACACTAGGACAACATTCCAATCAACGTACTAATAATAATGCGGACAAAATCTGAGGATGCTCAAGAGATTTTGGAATTTCAAAGAAGAGAAAGATCCAAGAAGGCGAAGAAAACATTTTGGCAAGTTCAAAGAAGACTACTAAACTTCCATCCAGGAAAGTACATGAGCCAAAGTCATCAGGGGAAGAAGAAATTTTGGCATATTCAAAGAAAACTACTAAACTTCCATCCAGAAAAGTACATGAGTCAGAAGAGTCTTTCTATCTTGAACAAGAAAAGAAAATTTGAAGACAATATCAGGATTGACAATTTGGAAGATGAGGAGGTTCATTTTCTTTCAAGGACAAAGTCAAGAAGCCAAACTAGAAATATGGATAATACGAAGGTGACTGCCTTTACAAATAATCATTTGACTATTTTTGCACAAAGATTAAGGTTAAATAATAGTTACATTTTCATATCGGGAGAGCTATGTGCAAAACTAGTCAAATGATTATTTTGGAAAGGTATGTCATAAAATACATGAACAAATAAATAAACCTTTTGAATGATTATATAAATGTAAAAAAACCATATCATTTGTTGATGCACCACAGACAATACATTTTCAGACATTGAGTACAAGGTCCAAATATTGCTCTTTCCTTTTTCATGCACCGATGACATTCTGGAATTTTGTTCAGTATCCTGTTAACACAAATAGTAAAGCACTTATTAAACTGTGTTATAATTCTTTAATACCAAAAGAAATTATCGTAAACTAAGACACTGTTCATAAATGTAAGAAATAAGCATTCAGAAAGGCAGTCAGTCACCTTCATAATATCCATATTTCTAGTTTGGCTTCTTGACTGTCCTTGAAAGAAAAAGAACTTCCTCATCTTCTTCCAAATTGTTAATCCTGATATTGTCTTCAAATTTTCTTTTCTTGTTCGAGGTAGAAAGACTCTTCTTTGGCTCATGTACTTTCCCGGATGGAAGTCTAATAGTCTTCTTTTAATGTGCCAAAATGTCTTATTCCCCTTCTGACTTTGGCTCATGTACTTTCTGGATGGAAGTTTAGTGGTCTTCTTTGAACTTGCAAAATGTTTTGTTCGCCTTCTTGATCCTTTCTTTTCTTTGAAATTCCAAAATCTCTTGAGCATCTTGAGATTTTGTCTGCATCATTGTCAGTACGTTGATTCGATTGTTGTCCCAGTGCAGCTAAAACTTTTAGTCCTACTGCATTACAGTTCTTTACACACGAAAGTGTGTCTTTTTCTCCTGATTTTGGTTTTCTATAACCGTATCTGCGCTTTCCTCTCATTGGAACTCCAAAGGAATCTAAGCACCTTAAGAACAACTCATCCTCAATCTGAGGATTTGACTTTCCTTGTGGAAATACAAGGTCCATTCTTACTGCAGAAAAAACAGGGAATTAATCTGAGGCAATGGAGTAACATCCCAAATAGATTATCTATTTATTAGTCATTCAATGATTCAAACTCCAACATGCCAATCTTCCGTAGTAACTTAAGTCCAAGCAACATGCACTGTGTCTGTGTGTATAGAATATGAATTCATTAACCTATACATACTAAAAACATAAATTCACTACCACATTCATAAGCATGACATAGGAAACTGAGCATCAAAGTAATCTAGCAATACATTAAGCAAAAACCCAAATTCTGAAAAACCAATATATAATTCGGTGTTGATATAATGTATTACTAAATCAATAAGATGATGTGGTAGACCAAGATGTAACCTAGCTGCGTCAGTCATGGTCCCAGATACAGCCTAACCTTGTCGGTCTTTGTGCCATTTGCAGTAATATGTTATTGGTTATTTTTTAATTTTTAGGGTTCATTTGTGACAACTGACAAGATTAAAGTTTAGTAAGCTTTAGTTTGAGGGAGAGTTGAAAATATTGTAAATACATTAATAATACTATGAGGGAAGAAGTCCCACATCATTAAATTATTATTGTTATGTAATTGTTATACTTAGTTTATATAATAGAGCCTAAGTTGTTTTATAGAATCACACCGATTTCAACATAGCCTCTTAATATTCAACACTTTGTTATAAAACCTTCCAATAATACATTACAAATGGAATCAATGGAACTACTTTATCCAACCTGGCAACCTCCTATCCCCATACCAATTCTTCATGAAACAATTCTACAACAGCAATTGTTGTCAAAGTTGTTTCTTTCACCATAGTGTCTTAGCTTACATATCTAACAAGCAAAGGAGGATTTAAGTGTGTGAATGATACAGTTAAAAGTGCACCCTAAAGAAGAAAACCAGTTAAGCAAAAATGGAGAAAATTGACAAATTAAACAAAATTCAGAGACTAACTTAGAAGTCAATATGAATAGGTTAAGAAAATGAAAATCAGTGGATCGGGAAGAACAAGAAAGTTCCAATTCAGATACACTATAAGTATGCCGAGATCTACTTCAGCACATCCTATATTAAATTTAATAAATCATATGATGATTAGAAGTTTTCAGGTCAATATCAGCAAGCAGTTTGATAAACATATTTTACTTCCTGAGTAAAAAGAAAGAAGTAGATGACATACCAAGCCGGAGGAGGATTTTGCTTGTAACCACTTTGATAACTTCTTGTAGGATGATTTCTTGATGTCTAAAGTAATCCCTGAAGGCCTGCACGGTAATACATGGTTTGACCTACAATGCCGATAGACAAACTAATTAGATTACTCAAGGAAAAAAAAAGGAGAAATTTGAAGTAACAAATGTAATAAATTCCTCTCATCACCTTAAACTTTAATAAAAAAATGCCAAACAATTCGCACAATAAATGCATTATTATGCCACTAGCTCAAGCCTTGCAGCTTATGTATACCTGACCCCTAATATTATGCTTGTGATCTTTTAACATATATGTTTATGTAACCTTTCTTCTGATAGAACCAATTAAGACAACGAATAAGATATGTTTGCATTAGCTGAATGTGACTCCCTAAGTTTGAGACCGGTAACTAAGGAGTTGCTAATTTATGGATAAAGCAAACTAAAATCTTAATTTGAAATACGAAATTGTCAACAGTTCATGTAACTAAAAAAATGGTTAATTACACTTTTGGTACTCATAGTTTCATTAAAATCCAATCCCCCTGCCCCCCTTAATTGCAACAATGTTATCCTCATAGTTTTCAATTCCTAAAATTAAGTCACGATATCAATTTGATGCTGAAGAGCGACTATCTTCGTTGATGTGGCAATACCTTTTTTCTGCTTATCTGCATAAATTTTGATGACATGGCACACTGTTATTTACATAACCAAAGTTCTCATGATCTCATCCAATTAAAAGTGTACTCCATAGTGGTCATATTTTGGAGACCTGAGTTATTGAACGAATTTATTTTTTAAAAATTTCAAAACTGACCCTAATTGTCAACCAAAATTCTTGTTTTTAATAGTTCAACTTGGTCAACCAAGAGGACAAAACACACACAGAGAGAGAGAGAGAGAGATAACCCTACCATAGAGTGCTTCCGGGCATGGGAAGGTCTTTGTCCTTCAGTGTTGTACGCAATGCTTGTAGAAGGCACTTGTCCAGTAGCAAATCAATGTCTGCAGTTGATAGATTATGATGGTCATTTGGGTCACCAGCAAATCACGATAATAATGAGTTATTCTCAAGGCCTTTCCACGTAATCCAGCTTTTAAAGCTTCAGAGCTGCTCATTGTGGTACTCCCAACCTTCATAACAATGAATGAATCGATGAAGTGTTAACAAGTAAGGGAAGGATGATAATAGAAAACAGAAGAAGTGGTGATTAAAGTATATACCGCAATAGGAGCAGGGTACTTTAACAGACCATGGTTCACCAGCTACAAATGAAGGAACACCTTGAAGAGGGACATTGATACCTGGGAACATCAAATCAGCACTTCCAATAACAAAACGAGAAACCACACCACCCTTCAGCGTGAAAGAAGGGAGTAATCTGGAAAATCACAAATGAAATCATCATGCTTTTTCATAACTCCTTAATGCTTCGCTTCAGTTTCTTCCCTCTGATGAGACTTCGCCTTAACGCGTCGCCCTCGGTCTCCCTTCATTTCTAACTTGCAGTTGCAGATCCACAACTTCCATCTTCTTAGTGGTTCGGCGACGAGCTCTTGTGAAGTTGTGATTGTTGACGGGGGCTGCAGCTTCTCAATAAATGCAACAATAAAATTAGGGTTTCATTTTAATTTGGAATTGGGCCTGGCGTTGGACCATGGGCTAAATACCAAAAGAAAATTAACTTTCAATTTTAATTCTTACCATCCATTAATATATTTTTTATCTATTTTTCAAAAGAATGAGATATAAAATATGAGGAAGAATATTTTTACTACTAAAATTTTCCACTACCAACTTACTACCTATCTAATCACCATTGGATCAACATTTTCTCTCTCTTCAAAAGCTTTTTAACATTCTCTCTCTTTGATCCAATGATGATTAGATTGGTAGTAAGTTAGTAATGGAAAATTTTGGTAGTAAGAATAATCAAGTTAATAAAGGAATTTTTGTTTTTATTTTTTCGTTTTCTTTAAAATAGATTTTTTTCCCCCACTTAAGTGCCTATTTTATGATGTCATTTGCATTTTTTTTTAATTTTGACCTTTTCAGAAAAATTTAATAATCAAGATGTTTTGTAGCTAAAATACATATTCCTTTCGTACAATAATAATCATAATAATAATTTTACAATTTTATAAGAAGGAAAAAACTACTCTCCAGCCGCATAAGAGAGTAGTTTATTTTCCAATAGAGACATGAACATTTACATTTTTTTTTTATTTTAATTTATAATTATGTGGGTCTCATTAATGAAGCCCTTATAAAAAAGGTGTCGATCCACTTACAAAAGTTGATAAATTTTTAACCTTTTCCTTTTTTATCTTGGTAGAATAAATATAAAAAACTCAAATTGATGTGTTTTAAATATTATTTTCACATAACCCGTTGAGAGGCATACTCATAAAAAATAAATATAAGAAACCTAAATCTCACCTAATCACTCTTCTTATTACTGTTACCTATTTTCTATAATAAATTTAAGATTTAATATTTCCCCTCCACACATATGAAAATGTTCCAATGAAGAAAAAGAGAAAAAAATTGATCCATCCATAATTAATTCTAGTTAAGTTATTATTAATTAATTCTAATTACATAATTGGTTTATGTGACTCTTATTCATAATTAATACACCATAATTGACTCCCATTACTTAATTTTTATATTTTTTTCATTAATTACATCTACATGAGAAACTTTATAAAATGTATCGTGATTAAAAATTTCAGCCCAAAAATATAAAATCACCTTATAGTCATGTGTTTTCTCAAAATACCAATCTAACTTTCAAGATTCCCTTGAATTTATCTGATGTGATAATGCCCCCGGATTTAATTTGTCCTCCTTTTTCTCTTCCAAAGGCATCCACATCTTCCATTCTTGTGTTGATCGTCCCTAGCAAAACTCTGTTGTGGAGCGAAAACATCAGCATCTCCTTAATATAGCTGCGCCTTACATTTTCAATCATATGTTCCTTTGAAATATTGGCAAGAATGCGTCCTTACAGTCGTTTACCTCATTAACTGAACCCTATCCCCTCTTATTTCTTCCAAATCACCTTTCGAACTTCTCTGCCACAAAGCTCCACCTTATGAGCATCTTCATGTCTTTGGCTATCTCTGTTACACCTCCACTCTCTCCCTAAGCACCGCCATAAATTTTCACCTTGTGCTTTACCTGCCATTTTTCTTGGTTACCCACCTGGTTACAAAGGGTACAAACCTCTTGGTATAAAATCTAATTCCACTTTTCTTGAACCCATTTTCTCATTCACCTTTGCCCCCTTTGCATATTGAATTTTCAACTCTACCTCATACATTTAATTACTTCACAGCTCCATCTGCTGCTTCGGATAGTCCTTCATAGCAACCTACATCCTTAAGAACTCAATGAATTTGTCACCCCGTGCCCACCTTACTGATTATATTTGTTCTTCTCCAACCAATCACCCTCTCTCCAATTCCATTTCCTATTATAGGTCGTCTCCATCTCATACAGCCTTTGTTAATTTTGTTTCTACGCATTTTGAGCCCACCTCTTATTCTGAAGCTTGCCAATTACCGGAATGATAGGCTACTATGGCGATTGAACTATCATCCCTTGAGCTTGATAAGACTTGGACTTTTGTTTCTCTTCCTTTAGGCAAGCATATGGTCGGCTGTAGATGGGTCACAAGGTCAAGTACAATTCAGACGGTTCTCTTGAAAGATATAAAGCCCGTTTGGTGGCTAAAGGTTTTACTCAACACGAAGGAGTTGATTTCATGGATACATTTTCTCCTGTTGCAAAATTAACAGTTGTCAGAGTCATAATTGCTCTTGCAGCTATTTATAATTGGACTCTTATTCAGCTCGAAGTAAATAACACATTCCTTCATGGGGAATTGCTTGAAGAAGTTTACATGCAGATGCCTCCTGTGTACTCTTCTCAGGTTTCTTTTCTTCCTCCCAATGCTGTCTGTCGCCTTCACAAATCTTTGTATGGTCTTTGTCAAGCTTTGCGACAATGGTTTGCTAAATTCTCTTCTACCTTATTACAACTTGCATTTCTTCAATCACAATATGATCATTCTCTGTTTGTTCGTTCTACATCTACTTCTTTCACAACTGCTTTGGTCTATGTGGATGATACAATTGTTGCTTCTAACAATTCCACTGAAGTACAACTACTTACTGCAATATTAAACAACAAATTTTAGTTAAAAAATCTTGGATGTTTAAAAAAAAAAAAATTGGCCTTGAAATGGCTTAAGTACCATAGGAATTATTGTTTGTCAGCGTCAATATGCCTTGCAAGTTCTCAAAGACTCTAGTAACTTAGGCAACAAACCTCGCACCATTCCCATAGATGTTGGTCTCAAACTCTCCCCCACCTCTGGTGATCTTCTTTCTTATCCCCTTTTTATATCATAAGCTTATTGGTCATCTGCTTTATCTCACCATCACAAGGTCTGACCTCTCCTATGTAGTCAATCACCTCAGCTAATTTATGGCTTCTCTTCGTGTTCCTAATCTTCAGGCTGCCCATAGGCTGCTTGGCTATGTGAAGAATATTGTTGGATAGAGTCTTTTTTCTCTCTTCATCATCACCTATTCACCTTAATGCTTTTTGTGACTTTGATCGGGTTGTTTGCCTCGATAGCCGTCATTCAATTTTAGATTTTTGTATTTTTATTGGTGATTCCGTCATTTCTTTGAGGTCTAAGAAAAAAAAATCATTGTGTCCAGATCATCCACTGAGGCAGAGTATTCTTCAATGGCCAATGTTACTTGTGAATTGTTGTGACTATTTTCTCAGTTTCGGGATCTTCATGTTTTACACCCAGGTCCAACATGTTTTTTTTTTGTGATAATCAATCTACTTTGCACCTGGCTGCTAACCCGATTTTCCACGAAAGCACATAGAGATCGACTACTATCTTGTTCGTGAGCACATTCTTAAAGGCTGCTTGAAGACATTTTGAGTTCCTTCTTCCAAACAACTTGATGATCTCTTCACCAAGCCCCTTTTGCTATCAAAATTCTTAGTTTTATTATCGAATATGAGAGTTTTAAATATATACTCTCCATCTTGAGAGGGGCTATTAGTATATAAATATTTTTCATTTTATATTTGTTATTCTGTTAGTGTGAAACCAATGCGCTTAAAATGAAAAGTAAACTCATACAAGGGTTTTGATGATTACAAACAAGCAATAGAAGCAACACTTGAGTTAACACAACTCACAACAAACAAAAGTCAAAGGAAGCAATTCAAACAAGTCAACAAGAGCGAATCACTCAAGATCTTGATCACAACATACTCCTGAGAACTTAGAATCCAAAATGTAAAGGTAAATTGTTTAATGATGCATAAATGAGCTCAAAGGACATTTAAACCCATGCATGCATTATCCATTATTTTAAAAGCATTGATTATTATGAAAAAGATCCTTGACACTCAAAACATTTTATACAAGTCAAGGAAATACATTAAAAGTGATTTGAAACCAAAAGGAATACTTTACGGCTCACAAAACTGCATATTCAGAGAAAGTATTCGAATACTTTATTTAAAGTATTCGAATACCAGAAAAAGTATTCGAATACTTTCAGCAAAGTATTCGAATACTTACTGGACAGAAAGCAGTCCAACGGCTATAAATGAAGTATTCGAATACCACACGAAAAGTATTCGAATACTTACTGGACAGAAAGCAGTCCAACGGCTATAAACGGCTAGTTTTGCGAAAATGAGTGTTTTAAGAGTCATGGGGGGCCTCTATAAATAGTGATCACTATTCACATTGATGGGACACCTTTCCTAATCATTATTCTTGCTTTATTTCATATCATTTGCTTACTATTCATCTTCTTGATCATAAATCACCTTTGAGCTTCAATCTTGTGTCATTGATCAATACCTATAAGCTTCAATTTGTATAATCTGTACTTCAAGAGTACAAATCCTTTTCCAAACACTCTCAATCTATTCTTGTGTGTAAAGGGTAGTGAGACCCTAGTGAGAGGTTGCTCATAACCTAAGTAAGTGAGTGGAAGTGTGAAGGTTCCAAGAATTAATTTTCTTGAAGGTTGTAGTGGTTTTTCAAGCACCCTTGAAGCTTGATAATTAGTGGAAAGTTGAACGGGCTGGACGTAGGTCACGGTGGTAGTGACTGAACCAGGATAAACAGTGTTTGCATTCTCTCTAACTCTCTATCTCTTTATATTAGCATTATTCTAATTACTTAAGCTTATCTGTTTCTCCTCTTTATATACCATTCTGTTGTGTGAATCTTCATTTTCTAAGCTTTGCTTTTATCATACTACTTTATCTTAAGAAAATTAAGTTTCATATAGAAAGTGAGGCATTTTATTAGAAATATTTTTAAAACTCAATTCACCCCCCCTCTTGAGTTTGAGGCCACTTGTCCAACAGTTAGCACAGGTGTGATGGTGTGCATTCTGTTAGCAAGTGTGTATTCTGTTAGTGGTCACACTCTCGGTATTTTCTGTTAGCATCTTTTTGCTGATATAATCAGTCTCTGAGTATCTTCTTATCAATCAATGAAAATATGAATATTCAGTTTCATTTTTATGGTTATGCTCTATGAAGCACCGACACTTCAAAAACTCTGACGTGTCGTGTCCGACACTCTCGGACACTCCGACACTCCCCGACACTCCAACACGCATTATAGAAATTCAAAAAAAGGTTCAAATGTTGTTTTGCGTTGAGTTTTTAATTCCAGCTATTAGATTCGTTGGATCATGATTATCATTTTATTGAGTTTAATATAAATATTTGGGATATGTTATGTTTCTTTGCAAAATTTATGAATATTATAGGTTTAGATTCGTTTTTTTGTTAAATTATTGAATATTAAATATAATATATACTACATAAATTAAAAATATTATTTAATATCAAAACGTGTTCTAACGTGTCGAAATCTAACATTTTTTAGAATTAACGTGTCGGAGTGTCGTGTCGTATCGTGTCACATGTCCCGTATCAGTATCGGTGCTACATACGTTATGCTTCTATGTAACTAATAGCTTCAAAATTTGATTACACTCAAGTCGTCTAATCCTTCCTCTGAGGCGATATCATATTAAACATTTAAATACTCAATGATACTTAATTGATCTAATCAATAATAAGATTCTAACAAATCAAGTTCCGCGTATGCAATTAGCTTGTTCTTCAAGTAGCACAACACTAACTAATTTGTAGAATATACAGGGATAAAACATACAGTGAGCATTCCAAACACATAAAATAATACAAGTTGGTATAGTTTTCGAAGAAAATTTGAACAATATTAGATATGTGATATACAAATAAAATATTAGGTCCTAATTAACGTGTGGCAAACAAAACAAGGAAACTTGGCTAATAGTCCAAAAGAAAAAGAAATACAGAGTAAAGTTAATTTTCAATTCCTAACAATAAAAAAAATATATCCACCTTAGTCCCTTATAAAAAAAAAATCTCGTGGTACCTATGAAATTTAAAGTGAATCCACTTTAATCATTTTGAAGGATTAATATGGATCTTTTTTGAATTTATAAGGGACCACGATTTCAACTAAATAGATTTATTTCAAATTTCTTAGGACCTTTGGACTAATTTTTTTTATAAGCGACGAAGGTGGAGTTCGTGTTTTTTGTTAGGGACACAAAAGGGGCTTTACTCATGAATATATAGTGCCCGTTTGGATCTTCTTATTTTTTTTACTTCTATTCTTCTTAGAGTAAACACTCTTTTTGGTCTCTGGCAATAAAAAAGGACCAAATTGGTCTCTAAAATTATGAAAAAGGGCCACTTTAATCATTCTGTCAATTATAATAAGTACTCATTGGTCCCTTTTTCATCATTTTAGGGACCAATTTGGTCCTTTTTTATTGCCAGGGACTAAAAAGGATTTCGTGGATATTGTCAGGGACCAAAAATAGTGTTTACTCTTCTTCTTATAAGTAGAAGTTAGGCCAAACAAGTTTTGAAAAAAATTCTTCTAATGAAAAACTCTTTTTTTATGATGAATAAAAAAGTCAAAAGCTCCTAGAAGTAGCTTTTTTCAAGCTCATATCAGTTTTTGTTGAATTGTGCTTTTTTTTGAAATTAAGAGATAAAGATATAGAGAGAGATTTTTCTTGAACTATGTGTTTTCAAGCTAAAATTTATATATAATCATCAAACAGTTTTTAACTTTTTTAAGATTTTTTTTTAGTTTTAACTTAAATGTAGTTTTTAACTTACAAAAAGAGAAGACCCAAACAGGTTTATAAAATACAAAAGATCACATATATATATGAAATTGAATGGGTAAATTTTCATTTTAAATAAACGATATATATACTTTATGAGGGGTAATTCTGTTGGAGCTGTAATGTGCAGACTTTTTTCTTTTTTTTTGGTACGGAAAAGGGGCAAAGCCCCAACAAGAGAACAAAACAGAAACAGAAACAAAACCAAAATAGAACGAAACAAAAAGCAGAAAAGAAAAACACAAAGAAGCAACACAAAGGTCTAAATGGCCAATGATATACCATACAAGCTATTTTAATAAGTTAACAGTTTTTTTTTTTTTTTTCAAGTTTGTAGGCATTTGAACAAATTTCCTTTTTTCGAATATAATTTTTACTAACAGAAAAAGAAAAGATCAAGTGATAGAAAACTTAAAAAGTTACAAAGCTGAAATACTAACAATATACTATTTACCACTGCCTTTTCCACACAGGTAAATTCTCATGTTGGCCTAAATAAATTACTGGGACTAGCATATGATTTCACTCAATAATAAAGGAAGCGTTAGAGTGTGTGTTGTTAGCATTTTATTTTATTTTATAAATAATAGTTAATAGGAAAAATAATAACTTTGTAAAATCATTGAGTTACAGTAAATTTGTATTAGAAAAATTAGTTGCACAAATCTAAAGATGATGTAATAATACAACAATAGATTAATCTCATATGTATCTTAATGCAAAACAACCTCATAGGTCAGAAACAGCCGTAGAGCTTGTGATTCAACTAATTAACGACGGCGCCACTTGATTTTGAAGGCGGTGTTCAAATTGATTGGATCGAACTGGCGAACACACCATTGCGACCATGGATTGGAACTTGAAAATCCGCAAATGTATGTATTAAGGCAAATCTAAAACGATATTCTCGGGCCTGTTTACAGTAAAGTTTTGTATTATTCAAATGAATAATATCGTTTTTTTTTTCATTTACAATAAGAAGACCTATAGTTACTGAGAGATGAATGGTATGTTTGAATTTAATTTTCAAAACGGTTTCTTAATTTTTAGAACAAACAAATTTAAAAATGTCTAATAATGCTTATTTTGTAAAAATAATTAAAAATTATAACTATTTGTAATTTTAGAATCAAATTTTAAAACATATCTGAGTTTTTTTTTGTTTTGTGTTTTTACTTTTAACTTTAAAAATAAAATAAAAAACACGAAAAATTAACAATTCTACGAAATAACTTGAAATAATAATAATCAGAACACAAGTCTCTTAAACGTTGTCATAAGTCTAACGTGGGTAATTCATGTTTTGAATGATAATCGTTTCGCGAGTGATTTCGGGATGAGTAATTCTTAGCTTTAATCATATCCTGAGTCCTGATTTTGAATGAATTCTATTTTTTGTTTAACCAATTGACCTAATTCGCGAACCAAACTGAATCACGTTTGGTCATTTTGGATTTTTTTTTTCTTCCCCAAACCGAACTTATCTGACCAGTGAACGCTCTAGTTGGATTGACATGACATGTATACATTAACACTAACAAAATATAAATTTTTATTCGTGTCAAAATCTTCAACACTGACACGACACACAGATTTTTTGCGGATTGACACGACAACACGTAAAATAGGGGTTAAAATGGTAATTGATAAAAAAAAATCAAAAAAATTGATTCAAAATAAAAAAATAATAATGAAAAAATAAAAAAAATAATAATTAAAAAAATATGATTCGACACGAAGATGAATACCTCAACACGAACACGACACAAATTTTTTACGTGTCATTTTTTCCTAACACGAACACGACATGATTTTTTTTACGGGTCAACCCATGTGTCATAACCTATATTGACACCCCTATCTAATAGTTACCCAAGTGCAAAGAAAATATATGAAATATAAATTACATTTAAATTTTGAAAGCCGGCAACTTAGAGTCAATATGTCCATCCCATTCGAGAGTATGTTATTCCAACTAGTAATAGATGTCCATCCCATTCGCGAGTATGTTATTCCAACTAGTAATAGCAACAAATTGGAAAGAAAAAGTGATTCCTTCTGCTACACAACAATAATAATAAAAAAAAAAAACACGTATATCACCTAAAAAAAGTCTCCAAAGCTACGCTGCTTCTCATGCAGTGTTTGTAATTGGTTCTTCACAGTAATCATCAATGCAGGTTTGGTTAGTTAGAGAAGTATGTCACCACCTCCAATATTGTATACTCTTCCTTTAATAATTTAAAGAACTCATGGACAATCATAACGTCCACTGGCTGTCCGGTTGCCATTCTTTCACCTTGTTTGCTTAAAGCTTGCAGGTATTTTCTGGAAGACAAACAAATTCACCAAGGTAGATTAGAAAACCCATACACTCCCAAATGAAACAAGAGAAAAATGGAAACACATGAAAATATAGACCATAATGTTAAATGCATTACAAAGTATAAAACTACACAAGTTTCCTACCAAAGATTTCTTTCTTCTTCTTCTTCTTCTTTTTTTTTTTTTTTTTTATGGGTGTGGGGGGGGGGGGGGGGGGGGGTGGTGTGATAGTTTCTTACCAAAGATTGTACATAATATCTTACTCTTGCAATTCATTAGCCTATGACAGGCTAGCTCTTCTTGTTAACAGTTACACCTGACACGATTGTTCATAAATCATAGGCATAAAGGAGACAACAGAATCAACTACACCTAATCTGAACCTGCTATGGTGTCAATTTATGAATCAGCTTTATCTTTCTTCCTAGAGGGAGAGTTTTAACGCCAATTTATTTATTTTTTTACAAAAAATTATAGTAGAAGAAAAACTCATGTTCTCACTCTTGGAATAAACCACTCCTTGTTAAACCCAACTAGCAAAGGTAGGGGTGAGGTTGTTTCCCGGTTTCAAAAAATCATAATCTTACTTCCAACTCATCATTTAACAATAATGTCAAACTAATTCCAACAATATCTCTGTTTCACTTAGAAGCTAAATTCACTTCCAGGGTTTCCATAGTAATCTAGAAGTAGGAAGAACATTGAGCCACATTCACATCCGTTTTTACGTTTCGACACTACGTTTTAACAACACCGGATGTATATCATATTGTAACCTGGAAATATTTGACTTTCAAATACGCTGTGGATAAGTTGTGATAGGACTCTCTCGGTTTGTTTTTAGTTTGTTTATCTTTGTTTAGATATGACTCTTCTCTCTGTAACAAACTCACGTCTATTTATTGGACGCTCCATTATCAATGCAAAGCAACCTCTTTTGCCATAAGCATAATAAAAGCACTTGGGAGAAAGCAATGTCAATTGGGTTTTATATATTCCTCTTATTTAGATAATTTTGCTGCTCCAGCATTTCAAGACCTAAATATCTTTACCTGAAGAAAACTATAATCATGCTTTGTGGTATCTGTTCCCCAACTCATACCATTAGTTCATAATTGTTCAAAAATAATTCTTAGGTACGTAGTGAATGCACAGCAATTTCAAAGATTTCAGAAAGCATACTGCAAGATATCTTGTCTTGGTGTAACTTGAGCCATAACAGTATTATAAATCAACAAGTTGAACCAATTATTCTTTTTCGTGATCTACAAAAGGCCAGTATGTCTGATGTTTGTCACTTCGTAGTAAAAAAATGTCCCACAAATACATCCTTAAACTTAACGAAGATTAAAAACGCCAGAAAGAGATGAGACGTACCTTGGATCTGAAAGATTTGATGACCCCAACCAGCAATTTGTCTCCTGCAATTTGTCTCACTTTTTGTATCAGTTCATGTCGGGATATCTTCTTCTCCTGTAAAACAGAGGAAGCTCAATAACGATTTCAGCTAAACTAAAAATAAGCATGTTCAGGATACCCACTTAGGTCTAGTATGATTGGGCCCCATATTCTAGAGGGCACCCATGGCAAGCCTTAGAGACTCACCACTAGGACATCTCATCCCTGCACTGTTGCCCCTATACACTGATACTGGGCAGCATGTCTTGTCTCAAGACAGGACATGACTTGATGGGACAGCTCAGGGGACTGACCAATGGTCTCCCCCATACTAAAGAGGACTCTCCTCTCTAAATATCCCTCTCACACATGGAGAGGGGATCTTCTTCCCCACTCTATACTATGCTGTTATTCTGCCTATTGGTAGAGCCATCTTAGCCCCACACACACCCCTTTGATACACATCATGAGAAGCTTCACTAGTGTTTTGGTCTCAACCATTGTCACTATAGACTCTCCCTATATCAACATACTTCACCCCTCCATTGGACACATCTTATGTATCAGTATGGTACAAAGCTAATGCATCAAACCCCATAAACAAGTCAGAAGCACTTACTCTATAATCTTTCTGAGACTTGGAAATGAAGGCAATATCACGCTGAGGCAAAATCTTGGAAAGCACGGACATTAGAGTCGGGAATGGCATCCAAGGAGAAGATGGTCTCAAAGGTTTCTCGATCTTCACATTCCCTACAGAATTGAACACTATTAGAATTTTAAAAATAACATCACGATAAGCAAAATTAGCAAATACCACCCGCAGATGAACATGAAACAAATCCAAAGTCCAAACCTTCGAAGGAAGGAAGCCTGAAACTCAAGACATAATCGGGCAAGACATGAGTGTTGATCCTGTTACTCCAAATAATATACTCCTTGGGAGCTGAAACACTGTCAACGCCAGAATCATACTCTTCAGAACTCGGATGGCATTGCTGGGAATCACGAGCCACAATCTCCGTCCTCCCCAAGATAACCCGACACAGCAACAAGTGCCTTAACCCCTCTTTGTCAACAACAGAGCTCTTTACACTGCCCCCACAAAACAAACACAAGAAAAGAATTTCATAAACTCATAAAACAACAGTAAAAAAAAAAAAATTTAAATTCAAAAATAAAAATGATACCTTTCAAGAGGAGAATTATCTGGAGAGAGACGGAGTCTGTTATTATTCAAAGGACCAAAACCGTGTTGAATGATGTCGGCTATCTCTTCAATACCAGAAGCACCGTACCAAGCATGTTTCACATTCGCATTCCCATCGCGCAATCTTGCCGCTGCACGCGCGAATATTTGAAAAGACTGAACACGCGCTTGGGCCATCACGGTGGAGCAAGCATTCTTGTGAATCGCGACCACCTCGGTTTTCAATCCGAGCGACCCCAAGCCACGAACGAATCTGTTCCGAATGAGGTCCGTTTCACCACCTTCGTCCAGCCTAACAAACCTTTCTTCAAACACGTGGCGGTCCACCGCCTCGCCGCCGGAAACACAACTCTCACAATCGGAAACAACCGATTCCGACAATCTCTCCGACGAATCGTAAATAACCGCTCGCTCCATAATGGCAAACCGACTTTTATTGAGGGAAAAAGAAAAGAAAAGAATGAAAGAATTCGGAAAGACGAAAAGAACTAAGGACGAGAGAATTAGTATAAGTTCATTTAACAGAAACAGAAACAGAAAACTTGGGGTTAAAGAAAAGGGGTTTTAATGGAAACGGGAACCGCCGTAGGAAGAGAAATAGGAATGAATTAGTGAGAGGCGGTTGAGGAAATGGTAGGCGCTAAGCAACAATGGATTTGAATTAAACAACCGACCATGTGCTTGTGAAAATTACGTTTTTGTTCATTTGGGATCTGACGTGGATCCTTGGGCGATAAGGCAAAGCGTCAAACTTTGCAACGATTTTTAATTACTTGTGCCGCACAGGTTTCCTATTTTTAATTATATCTCAAGTGCGTCGGTTTTTATTTTTTAATTGTGGCATGCCAATTTGGGTGTCAAAGCGTTTTCTGTCATACCATTTATGGAAATATCTACATATTCTATTGGAGCCCCTTTTTTTTGTTTTCTTGTGATTTATAAGTTAAAACTATGTTCGGCCTGATGATTTGAAAGCTGTTTTTTATTTTAGTGTAATTTAATATTTTAAATCATAATTTTTTTAAGAGTATTTAAATCTCTTAGTCTTTTTTATAAGCAATGATACGTGTTATTTTTATATATTTTTTTAAAAAATATGTATATCTTTTTATAAAAATATCCATATAATGTAACTCAATGATAAGTAATTTGAGATCCCAATCATGAAGTATGGCTTATGTATTACAAGTGAATAGTTATAAAAAGGATAAAAAATTACAATTAGAAAATTGTTAATTGCAAAAATATAATCACAATAAAAAATAATAATAATTTGAGTTTTATTTTTCTTATGTTGCATGAGATAAGTTGTCTCATGCAACACACAAAAAATGGGTGGGACCCACTAAAATGGAAGAGAGAGAAAATAAAAAAGTGGGTCTCACTCATTTTTTGTGTGTTGCATGAGACAACTTGTCTCATGCAACATAAGAAAAATAAAATCTTAATAATTTATACAGTATTTTTTTTTATGAATAACTAATGATTGGTGAACACCCAATTTTGATTTGGGTCGTGACAGGTGTTATAGAAGACAGAGGGTGATATTAAATCACTATTGCCTTGAACCCATGTAATTTACAGAAGGGGTAGATGATCAGAGTTATCACTGTGCAATAAAAATAAAATAAGAACAGGCTTACTTGATATGTTTGAAACAGACAGAAACAGAAGAATGAATGCAGTAGAGGAATTAAATCTGAGCCCACAGAACGTGTCTCCTTAAGACAATTTGCCCCCTCACTGATGCCAAAGGTTGATGGACACTTGTCTCCCAGGATAGAACGGATTTCGTCTGAAGAGTGGCGGCACTACCAGTCAACAGCCCAAACGAACACAACAGGATGCCAGAAGAATTTACACCGGAGGATGAAGAACAGTATGCAATACCGGAAGAACAAAAATTCCGGCAGAGGTTTTGTGCAGAAAACCGGATGGATTTTTCGAATGTGTCAGTGTCTATTTATAGACACTGACCGGTCACGATGAACAGTCGCCGGCGGCGAACCGCCGTGTCTGACGGTGGCGAACTGGTATGACCGGTGACCGTTCCGACGAACAGGTACAACCGGTGACCGGTTCGGCGAGTAGACACGTCCTTTAACCGGTTCGCGAATAGGAGGAACCGGTTCGGTTCAAAAAACGGCGGTTGGGTTCGAATTTTGGAGGGAAGCAACGTTTGGACAAAAAATAAATTAATAAAAAATTATTTTTATTACACACAACACAACCGAACCGAACCGAGCCGAGCCGAGCCGGCCGGCCGGACGGACGGCGGCGGCGCGCGCGCGTGTGTGTGGTGGTGAACCAAGGCCCACCTATCTCCTCCCCCTACATAAAATATGTAGTGACCCAAGGGCCAATTAAGGAGATGGTGGTGGGAGTTTATATACTCTCCCACTTTCTACCAATTGTCCAATGTGGGACTTTCTTAAATAACCTACATAACTCTTCATCTTCCCTTTTCTCTTTTTCTCTCTATTAACCCACTTCTTATTCATAACCAATGGATCATTGTATATTATTCTCATTAATTCCAACAATCCCCCACATGGATAAGAAGTCAAAACATCGTGACTATATGCATAAGAGTATAAATGCAAAGTGTAAATTCCTCAACGAGAAACAACTGCATCGAGATAGGTGGAGTTACCTTTGAACCTTCTCTAGTGAAAACCTATCGGATATACTCGGTCAATCGGTGGTCTAGGGCGACTTGAGCCGTCAACCTTTAGTGTATACCTAGACAATAGGAGTCACACAATTGCTTCTCTAGCATCGTTGGTCCTTTGTTGCGCCCATTTTGGCCGTGGGACACCTACCTGGTTCTGCGAGTGTTGTTCGAGAATCGGCCTTTGAAAAATTCTCACAGAAGCGGCCCTCACTTCACACTCACATAGGTGATTTCTTGTGACGTAACTCACTATACATCATCTGAACACAACAGATTTAAGAAATCATTAAAAGCCTAAGTGCTTACCCTCATAAATACACTGTCTTGTCTAGGAATGAGTATGAGTTTAAAACTCCACAGTGTTTGGGCAGTCGACCATCACTTAGTTGTCTCTTTGAACCTAGTTCATGGGATCTCCACTCTTCTAGGTAGAGTTACCGCAATGCTCAACAATTGATAGGCCTTAAACCCATTCCTTTCGACAAATATTCAACCAACTCTCTAGGAATCCCTTTGGTTAACGGATCCGCTATGTTCTCCTTAGACTTAACATAATCAATTGTAATGATTCCGTTCGAGAGTAGTTGTCTTACGGTATCATGTCTACGACGTATGTGTCTAGACTTACCGTTATACATGACGTTCTTGGCCCTTCCAATAGCGGCTTGGCTATCACAATGTATGCATACAGATGGTACCGGTTTTGGCCAGTTAGGAACATCCTCAATAAAGTTACGAAGCCATTCTGCTTCTTCACCAGCCTTATCTAAAGCAATGAATTCTGCTTCCATGGTTGACCTTGCGATGCAAGTCTGTTTGGACGATTTCCAAGACACAGCACCTCCACCAAGGGTAAACACATATCCACTTGTGGATCTAGTGTCATTAGAGCCGGTGATCCAGTTTGCATCACAATACCCTTCTATAACTGCGGGGTATTTCTCGTAATGCAAAGCATAATTTTGAGTATACTTTAAGTATCCCAAAACTCTTACCATAGCTTTCCAATGATTTTCATTTGGATTACTAGTAAAGCGACTTAGCAGACTTACTGCATAAGCAATATCAGGTCTGGTGCAGTTCATAACATACATCAGGCTACCCAACACTTGAGCATACAGCTTTTGTGTTGTAGCTTTACCAGTGTTCTTTAATAAACTAAGATTACAATCTACAGGGTTCCTCACAGGGGTTATATTCAAACTTTTGAATTTCTCAAGAACCTTAGCTATATAGTGAGCCTGTGATAAGGCCAACCCTGCAGATGTCCTATGGATTTTAATACCTAGGATAACGTCTGCTATCCCCATATCTTTCATATCAAATTTACTTTTCAGTAATTGTTTAGTAGCATTGATCATTTGACAATTACTACCCATAATCAACATGTCGTCTACATAAAGACAGACAATTGCAAACCCTTTTCCTGTATTTCGAACATAGACACATTTGTCACACTCATTAATTCGAAATCCATTTGATAACATAACACTATCAAATTTCGCATGCCATTGCTTTGGAGCTTGCTTTAACCCGTAAAGGGATTTTATTAAGCGACAGACTTTCCGTTCTTGTCCTGGAACAACAAAACCTTCAGGTTGTTCTAAATATATCTCTTCTTCCAGGTCGCCGTTTAAGAATGCCGTTTTAACATCCATTTGATGTACTTCTAGTCCATTCAAGGCAGCTACTGCGATCAACATCCTAATGGATGTGATCCGTGAAACAGGAGAATAAGTATCGAAATAATCGAGACCTTCACGTTGCCTGTAGCCTTTTACCACAAGCCTTGCTTTATATTTATCAATAGTGCCATTCTCTTTCATTTTTCTTTTGAACACCCACTTACTCCCTAAAGGCTTGTTGCCAGGAGGAAGATTTACCAATTCCCAAGTGTGGTTGGACAAGATAGACTCTATCTCACTATTGATAGCCTCTTCCCAGAATGGTCCTTCTGGAGACATTATAGCTTCCTTATAAGTCCGAGGCTCATTTTCTAATAAATAGGTCATAAAATCAGGTCCAAAGGATGTGGCTGTCCTTTGCCTCTTGCTACGTCTAGGTTCATCTTCTATATCCTCTACAGGATCAGCATTAGTTGTAGCATCTCGAGGTATAACAACCTGATCATCGTTGTTATCACTTGATATCTTATCATCATTATTGCCACTGGATTCATTTATTTTCTTATACGGAAATATATCTTCAAAGAAAGTAACTTCCCTTGACTCAATCACCGTATTAGCATGTATATCTGATACATCTGATTTATACACTAGAAACCGATAAGCACTACTATTAAGTGCATAACCGATGAATACACAATCCACGGTTTTAGGTCCGATCTTCAACCTTTTAGGTTTAGGAACCGCAACCTTAGCCAAGCACCCCCACACTCTAAAGTATTTCAGGGATGGCTTCTTACTTTTCCATAGGTCATATGGTATGTTTTTTGTCTTTTTGTGGGGCATTCTATTAATTATATAGTTAGCCGTCAACATGGCTTCCCCCCACAAATTCTGTGGTAAACCGGACGTAATCAACATGGCATTCATCATCTCTTTTAATGTCCGATTTTTCCTTTCTGCAATCCCATTTGATTGCGGTGAATAAGGAGCTGTAGTCTGGTGTATAATACCAGACTCCATACAGAATTCCTCGAAGGGGCCATCAAATTCTCCCCCACGATCGCTCCTTACCATTTTAATTTTCTTGTTGAGTTGATTCTCAACTTCACATTTATATTGCTTAAAAGCAATAATTGCTTCATCTTTACTATTAAGTAAGTATACATAACAATATCTACTGCAATCATCAATAAATGTAATAAAGTATTTCTTATTACCCCTAGATGGTGTAGATTTCATATCACATATATCAGTATGTATTAAATCTAATAATTCGGTTGATCTTTCAACTGATTTAAAAGGTAATTTTGAAAATTTTGATTCAACACATACTTGGCTCTTATCATTTAAACATTCAAATTTAGGTAATAAATCTAAATGCATCAAAGTCTTAATTGACCTTAAATTAACATGTCCTAATCTATTATGCCATAAATTAGAAGACTCAAGCAAGTAAACAGAAGTAGAAGTATTATTAATAATATCAGAATTGTTTACAGTCATCACATTCAGTTTGAAAAGGCCCTCACTAAGGTAGCCCTTTCCTACATACACATCATTCTTAGTAAGTACAAACTTATCGGAAACAAATACAAGTTTAAAGCCATTCTTGCTTAACAGAGATCCAGAGATTAAGTTTTTGCGAATATCAGGCACATGCAGCACATCATTCAGTGTCACAATCTTGCCAGATGTCATCTTCAAAGCCACTTTTCCCACACCTTCAACTTTTGAAGTAGATGAGTTACCCATATAGAGTTTCTCACCATTATCAGTAGGAGTATAGGAGGAGAACATCCTCTTGTTTGAGCAGACATGTCTTGTGGCCCCAGTGTCCACCCACCATTCCTTGGTGTCTCCAATAAGATTGCATTCCATCACCACTGCTGCCAGATTCAATTCTTCAACCTGATCAGCAATATCAATCATATTGGCCTGAGTGCTCTTCTTCTTATCCCTTGCACGGTGGCCAGGATTCCCACAATTGAAACAGTTGCCTTTGAACTTATTGCCCTTTCCTTGCTTAACATTTCCATCTTCAGAATATTTACTCTTCTTTGACTTAGATCCCTCTTCAAGTACATTAGCCTTGGAGATCATAGGGTTGTTGCCATTCCTCTTGTCAGACATCTTATTGTCTTCTTCTATTCTCAATCTGGTAACCAGATCTTCAAGTGACAATTCCTTGCGCTTATGCTTCAGATAATTCTTGAAGTCCCTCCAAGAGTTTGGTAATTTCTCTATGAAGGCAGCAACTTGGAATGACTCACTGAGAGACATTCCTTCTGCATGAATTTCATGCACAATCACTTGAAGTTCCTCAACTTGACTCACAACAGATTTTGGAGTCTTGCATCTTGAAGTCTAAGAATCTGCCAACTATGAATTTCTTCAAGTCAGCATCCTCAGTTTTATACTTCTTGTACAGACTTTCCCAAAGTTCCTTACTGGTCTTCAGGGTACAGTACACATTATACAATGAGTTGTCTTAGAGCATTGAGAATATAGTTCTTCCAAAGGAAGTCAGAATGCTTAAAAGCATCAATGGCTGCAACCTTTTATTGTCAGATTGTTCTCCCTCATTCAGTGTGGGAGCATCTTCCTTGAGGAAACGATCCAGACTCAGTGTTGTCAAATAGAACAACATCTTCTGTTGCCAGCGTTTGAAATTTGTTCCATTCAGTTTCAGGCTTATTCAGCATGCATTGGAACAGAGGCATTCACATTGGCATTGTTTGTACTTACACTAGCCATTTATGTTACACAAACAGAATCCGAAATTAATCACACAGATTAATTCGTCACACGGTAATTAAAACAGATACAGTATAACGAAAAATAAAATATACTGATCACAGGTTCGAAACACAGAGATTGTCTTAAGATTGTTATAGAAGACAGAGGGTAATATGAAATCACTATTGCCTTGAACCCATGTAATTTACAGAAGGGGTGAATGATCAGAGTTATACACTGTGCAAT